>JAOPHQ010001740.1:145000-170179 GCA_030340625.1 Merluccius polli | reverse complement strand
AGAGAGAGAGAGAGAGAGAGAGAGAGAGAGAGAGAGAGAAAGACGGAGAGGGAGACAGAGAGACAGAGAGAAAGAGACAGAGAGAGACAGAGAAGGAGATGGAGAGAGAGAAAGAGAGAGACAGACAGAGAGGGAGACGGAGAGAGAGACAGAGAGACAGACAGAGACAGAGAGACAGAGAGGGAGACAGAGAAGGAGACGGAGAGAGAGAGAGACAGAAAGAGACACAGAGAGAGAGAGAGACAGAGAAAGAGACACAGAGAGAGAGATAGAGAGGGAGACAGAGAGAGAAAGACAGAGAGACACACAGAGAGAGAGAGACGGAGAGGGAGACAGAGAGGGAGAGAGAGAGAGAGAGAGAAAGAGAGACAGAGAGAGAGAGAGAGACACAGAGAGAGAGAGACAGAGAGGGAGAGAGAGAGACAGAGAGGGAGACAGAGAGGGAGACAGAGAGAGAGAGAGACAGAGAGAGAAAGATTACATTCGTGACCTGCGGTGGTGAGAACTGATATAGACATCGGAGTGCTCTACTGCGCATTTCTGTTTAAATATTGCGGCGCGCATTTCCGTAATAAAGATCTCAACAAACAAGGGAGTGTCAGGGGAGTATTTACTTTAACCTGCAACAGCGGCGACGACAACAACACCAGAGTTTCGGGCCGAGAGACGGCGACTTCTCCCGTCTCTCTCTCCAGCCGTTATTCATACAGAACGCGCGACCACCCGGTCGTGAGAGATTGTGACGTGTCATCTAATCAGACGGCCTACAGCCGCACATTTGATGAGCAGATATGCTTCAAGTCAGCCAAAAAGGTATCTCACAAGTATATATATATAAATAAATGTATGTATTTATTTATTTATTTCTATATATTTTTTAAAGGTTTTACATCCAAAAAAGGTGACAATATTGTCAATCGTCCAATACCACTGATTCAACAGCTGTCTTTTCCATTTCACACTCCACTGTGTGTGTGTGTGTGTGTGTGTGTGTGTGTGTGTGTGTGTGTGTGTGTGTGTGTGTGTGTGTGTGTGTGTGTGTGTTTGTTTTATACCTCGGGGTCCGCCAGGCGCGTGGTGTTGGGCTTCAGGTAGTAGACGATGCCCTGGGCGGCCCCCGGGAGCGTGGCCCCCCGCACCAGCAGGACAAACAGCATGAGGTAGGGGAAGGTGGCGGTCAGGTACACCACCTGGCGCGCAAGCGGGCACACAGAGGATGTGACATCAATTTGAAGGTAGGTCAAAGGTTAACCCTGGTTCGATTCCAGACTGTGGTCATATATTCAAATATACAGTATATTAGAGATGGGCATAGATTAATTTCTTTAATCTAGATTAATCTAATTGCAATCGTGGAATTAATCTAGGTTAATCTAGATTACAGTGGCTCATTGTGACTCACGCGATTGTTGACGGGGGGGGGGGGGGGGGGGGGGGATAGTTTAACGGCGATATTTTTTTTATTGCCGATAAGAGTCTCGCGTTATCGCAGCGCGGTAACGCCGATAACGGCCCATCACTAATGTATATATATACATATACACTCACCGGCCACTTTATTAGGTACACCTTGCTAGTACCGGGTTGGACCCCCTTTTGCCTTAATCCTTCGTGGCACAGATTCAACAAGGTACTGGAAACATTCCTCAGAGAGTTTGGTCCATATTGACATGATAGCATCACGCAGTTGCTGCAGATTTGTCGGCTGCACATCCATGATGCGAATCTCCCGTTCCACCACATCCCAAAGGTGCTCTATTGGATTGAGATCTGGTGACTGTGGAGGCCATTTGAGTACAGTGAACTCATTGTCATGTTCAAGAAACCAGTCTGAGATGATTCGCGCTTTATGACATGGCGCGTTATCCTGCTGGAAGTAGCCATCAGAAGATGGGTACACTGTGGTCATAAAGGGATGGACATGGTCAGCAACAATACTCAGGTAGTCTGTGGCTTTGACACGATGCTCAATTGGTACTAATAAGCCCAAAGTGTGCCAGGAAAATATCCCCCACACCATTACACCACCACCACCAGCCTGAACCGTTGATACAAGGCAGGATGGATCCATGCTTTCATGTTGTTGACGCCAAATTCTGACCCTACCATCCGAATGTCGCAGCAGAAATCGAGACTCATCAGACCAGGCAACGTTTTTCCAATCTTCGATTGTCCAATTTTGGTGAGCCTGTGCGAATTGTAGCCTCAGTTTCCTGTTCTTAGCTGACAGGAGTGGCACCCGGTGTGGTCTTCTGCTGCTGTAGCCCATCCGCCTCAAGGTTCGACGTGTTGTGCGTTCAGAGATGCTCTTCTGCATACCTCTGTTGTAACGAGTGGTTATTTGAGTTACAGTTGCCTTTCTATCAGCTCGAACCAGTCTGGCCATTCTCCTCTGACCTCTAGCATCAACAAGACATTTGCGCCCACAGAACTGCCGCTCACTGGATATTTTCTCTTTTTCGGACCATTCTCTGTAAACCCTAGAGATGGTTGTGCGTGAAAATCCCAGTAGATCAGCAGTCTCTGAAATACTCAGACCAGCCCGTCTGGCACCAACAACCATGCCACGTTCAAAGTCACTTAAATCACCTTTCTTCCCCATTCTGATGCTCGGTTTGAACTGCAGCAGATCGTCCTGACCATGTCTACATGCCTAAATGCATTGAGTTGCTGCCATGTGATTGGCTGATTAGAAATTTGCGTTAATGAGCAGTTGGACAGGTGTACCTAATAAAGTGGCCGGTGAGTGTATATATATAAATATGTCCAGGAAATAGAGGTCAAATACGGCGCCATAACTCGTTTTGGCGGAAGCGTTGATGCTAGTAGCCACGTGACCGCGGTTATACTAGCATGCTATTTAGCATAGTTTTCCATTGACATCGCCATAGTGGGTACAGGAGCGGATCCAGCCTTTTTTCCTGGCACTACCTCTAACAAAGGAGGGGGAGGGTGTTTTTCTACAGCCCCGTGAAAGTAGTAGCGGCCTGTGAGAAGTTACCTGTGGCCACTAGGGCTAGACTAGGGCTAGGGATAGACAGTATTATTTCTAATATTATGCATATTGGCACTCGGCCCTTCTGGGTGTAAAAATTATCAAATATTAGAACATTAGTTGTTTCCACTATAACATCACTGCATTGGTTTGAAATTGAGCAGTGTGTGTGTGTGTGTGTGTGTGTGTGTGTGTGTGTGTGTGTGTGTGTGTGTGTGTTCATCTCACCTTGCCGGTGGACTTGACTCCCTTCCAGACGCAAAAGTAGCTGACAATCCAAACAGTGGCGAGACACAGCGCCAGTTTCCAGTTGATGGGACCCAACTCGTCCAAAGTGCTCGACATCTTGAGCACCTCGCGCCTAACACACACACGCACACGCACACGCACACACACACACACACTGTAGACTAGCTTGCTAGATATGGACTATTTTACTAGCTATCTGTCTAACTAATTCATGAACTGACCAACTCACCAACCAAACTAAATGAACTAACCAACTGACTAACTATCTTGCTAGGTAGCTAATTCATTGTCTAGCTAATTAGCTCACGATCTAACTAACAACTAGCTTGCTCTCTAGCTAGCTAACGAACTGAGAAACCAACAAAATTAAGAAACCAAACTGACTAATGTAACTTCCTACCTAATTAACTAACTGACCAACTCACTAACAACTATCCTGTGAGCCTGCTAACTAATTGTCTAACTAACTAACTAGCTGACTAGCTTCAATAATATATAGTTAATTAAATAAGCCTGTCTATAAAGTCACTCAGCACCTACAAATAGCTCCCATCCTCTCTAATTAAAAGGTGTTAAGTTAGTTAGCATTTGCATCGCCAATGAACCCTCGCCAATCTCCTCACTTCTTTCTTGTGCAGATTCCTTTAGTTGTCCTTGCAGACGTGTCCACTTCCCCCCCATAGTGTAATGCAAATTAACTGGTTAAGGATTGACCATGGCTTAATACCGCTCACTAACTCTCCCCAATGGTCGCAGCACTCGCCTTTTGTTTTCCCTTGTTGTTGTGAGTAGGCTACCCACAATGTGACCGTTTCCTTATATGAATACACTGTACACACATTGTCTCACTGAAGATGCTCAGCCCATGTTGTCTTCCCAATGCCTTAATTAAATCAGCTATCAACAACTAACTGACTAACTAACTAACTAGCTAGCTAACTAGCTAACTAACTAACTAACTAACTAGCTAACTAGCTAACTAACTAGCTAACTAAGCACCAAAACAGGCGAAAAGTGAGCCACTCACTCCCAGAACTCCATAACCGGTGAGGTGGCATTTGCAGGCAAAACCAAACCGCTTGACTCGTTCTGTTGATCAAACAAAACACACGCATCTGCAGTTCACACACACACACACGCACACACACACACACACACACATACACACATACACATACACATAGGATAAGGATCTCTACTGAGATCCTCTTCTCTACTCTACGCGGTGCCGCAAATGAGATATTTTTTGAGATACGAGATAACGCAGAACTACGAGAAAACGGTCACGTAATTATGTGATACTGAACTTATCTCGTAATAAATCACAACATGATCACGTAAATACGAGGAATCTGTCACGTATGAATTCATATTATGTATTTTGCAATGTCATGACATGACATGACAATGACATTGCATATTTCATTAGATAGTCATTAGGAATTTACTATATTACTAAAAGGTGTGGCAGTGACTCGGGAGGTAGAGCGGGTTGTCTGGCATGAATGGGAGCCGGGGATCAAACTAGCAACCCTCCGGCTGAATGGGTGAGGCAGTAATTGTACAGCGCTTTCGAGTTACCACAGGTGCAGTCAAATAAATATGCAAAACCCAGAGACTGTCTCCCACCGTCTGCCCACTCCTTCTGTGTATTCCTCTTGGGTTGTGTGCGGTGAAGGGCGATGGCGACCGTTCGAGGAGCCAATGGCATTACGAGATTGAGTCACAAGCTCTGCTTTAATGCTTTTCATTGGTTAAATATGTTCATACCATGGTCTGGGTGAATACTCGATTCTGATTGGCTGGAGGGTGTAGGTTAAAAAGTGTTATACCATGGTCTGGGTGAATACTCGATTCTGATTGGCTGGAGGGTGTAGGTTAAAAAGTGTTATACCATGGTCTGGGTGAATACTCGATTCTGATTGGCTGGAGGGTGTAGGTTAAAAGGTGTTATACCATGGTCTGGGTGAATACTCGATTCTGATTGGCTGGAGGGTGTAGGTTAAAAAGTGTTATACCATGGTCTGGGTGAATACTCGCTTCTGATTGGTTGGAGGGTGTAGGTTAAAAAGTGTTAATGTACACCTAGGAAAGACGTTGACGCTATGGAGACGCTATGGCCACGTTGCTTGGCAACGCCTGCATACGGGAGGTATTAAATAGTCCGCTCGACTTGTAAAAATGAAAAAAACCTCACGATTTTAACTCTAAAACACATTCCAGTATTATTAATTGATTAAATATTTCTTTCTTTCGTAAGTGACCATGGTATAAGCGGGATAACGCCCGACGAGGTGTCCATTAACAGAAATGAATGGACTTCGCGGAAGCAACCGTCTCGGTTCACGCCTCCGCGTCGTCCATTCATTTCTGTTAATGGACACCTCGTCGGGTAAAACCCACAGACGGACGTAAAGGTACCGTATATGACCAATAGCATTGATGTATGACAACAACAACAACAAAAACAAACAAAAAAAGAAGAAGACGAAGTACAGAGATGCGAGGTTTGCGACTGACCGGTGTTCCAGGTGTTGTTGCAGTGGACCCAGGGCAGGTCGGGTCTGGAAGCTGCTGGCCAGGTAGAAGAGCGCCCACGCCAGGATGATGATGTAGTAGACGCAGCCGTGCAGCATCATCAGCTGGCTGGCGTAGCCCAGACCTACACCCGCACACGCACCGAAAAACGTTTAACGCCATTCTGTAGAGATCCTTATCAAAATCCTTATCAAATCCTTATCGATTTTTTTTTAGGGATGCTGCCAAGGAAGTTCAGCCATTGAGATAGCTATTTCATGACAGTTTATTCCACCTTCTCCCTTCTCCTCCTCCACCCCCACCCCCACCTCCTCCTCCTCCTCCTCCACCCCCACCTCCTCCACTTCCTCCTCCACCTCCTCCTCCACCACCCCCTCCTCCTCCTCCACCCCCACCTCCTCCCCCACCTCCTCCTCCTCAACTTCCTCCTCCACCTCCACCACCTCCTAGGGTTAGGTGTGTGTGTGTGTGTGTGTGTGTGTGTTACCTCCAAACAGAGGGCAGATGGCTCTCCAGGCGCTGACCCCCCCCAGGCTGGTGTACTGGCCCAGAGACGTCTCCAGCAGGAAGAGCGGCACGCCGCACACCACCAGGAACAACAGGTAGGGCACGAAGAAAACACCTACACGCACACGCACACGCACACGCACACACACACACACACACACGGTTACTCGAAGGGGAACAACCTCAGCAGAAAGAATAAGGCGGTTGGGCAAGCGAGAGCAACTGCCGTCACTCTCGCTTCGCCACGACCGCGTGATCTTACGGTACCTCCGCCGTTCTTGTAGCAGAGGTAGGGGAACCTCCACACATTCCCCAGCCCAATGATCTGCCCGGCGACCGCCAGGAGGAACTCCATCTTATTGGCCCACTGGCCCCGCTCCACCAAGCCCTCCTCCCCCTCCTTCTCCCCCTCCTCCTCCTTCTTCTTCTTCTGGCCGTTCCGGACCTGGACCCCCGAGGACGGTTCCCCTCGCCGGGAACCGTTCTGCAGCGCTGGAGCGCGCTCTGGAGCTCCCCGGTCGGCCATGGCTGGCTGGAGCTGGCACACACACACACACACACACAGAGGCACACACACACACACACAGGCACACACACACACGGTGTGTGTGAGAGCAAGGAAAAAAGAAAGTAAAGTTCAGCCAGGGAGACAGACCAGCTCAACTGCTCAACTGAACACTTATCAGTCCATGGCCAGATCACTGTGGGCGTGGTGTGTGTGTGTGTTGTGTTGTCTCACAGTCAAGGGCATTCCTATAATCCCACACCACCACCACCTCCTCCTCCACCCAACTATTACGGGTGGACCGAATAGAGAAACGTCATCCAGGTTCATCGTCACAGACAGACGTGAAAACAGGTGCATGTTATCCGTAGCTTTAGACAACCTCCACCTCCTCCCTTCTCCTCCTCCACCTCCTCCCCCTCCTCCTTCTCCACCTCCACCTTCACCACCATCTCCTCCTCCTCCTCCTCCTCCACCCCCTCCTCCTCCTCCTCCTCCTCCACCCCTTCCTCCTCCTCCTCGTTCATGTGTAGTTCAATCATGTCACCACCAGTACAGTAGGTTGACGTACATGTATGGAAATATGTACACACACACACACACACACACACACACACACACACACACACACACACACACACACACACACACACCTACTTTGTTTGCACTTTACTCCTCGTTCATTGGCTTCCCTTCTCTCTCCCCCTCTCTCTCTCTCTCTCGCGACTTTTTAAAGCCTTGCCCTCGTGTCGGTGGTCCGCACACGCACACGCGCGCACACACACACACACACACACACACACACACACACACTAGGCGACTGGGAGTGGGAACATGTGGGGGTCCTCTGGTGGATCCGCGCATTCGCTCTCTGAAATCTCGCCCCACATCTCGCGGGATCTCGGAAGGGCCGGACTTTCGAACCAGCCGCTCCGCCCCTCCTCCGGGGGATCTTTTTTTTTCTCGAGTGCGCATGTATTGTGAGCTTTACGGTAAAAACCTCAACGGAGACATCCTAGAGGGGAGCTGAGGTGAAGGGGTTTTTAATTAGTGTAATTAATGATGTCATGTCTTCTCACTTTCTCCAAAGACAAGTGTTGCAGTGTTGAGGTCTTAAAGGGCTTTTCGAGAAATAAGTCATATGCAAAATATAGACTTGAAATAAGACTTGTTGCGTTACTGGTTGCGTTCCAATATCCATACTACCATACTATTTAGTAGCCTCGCGAGACCAGCCTGATCTCGCGAGCTCCATGATATTCCACTCACAGTTCAGACTGGCATTACACCGGATTTACACCGGGGACGTCTGCGTCGCGTTACGGCTGCGCCGCGTTATGGCTGCGTCCTCTGCCCTGCGTCAATTTCCACCGGACGCGTTACGGCAGCGTAGCGCTGCGAGGCGGCTGGATTCGCGGGATCACGCGAGAACTACAAGACCACGCGAGAATCAGGAGACCACGCGATAATTTGTGGATGTCAATATAGAACAAACAAATAAAAGGTTACTTTGCCTTTCCGAAGTTGACTTGCAGTTGCTTTGTCTGTCAGAAGTTGATTTGCTGTTGATTTGGTCGTTTTTCCTAGATTTGTGTGCTTCTACCATGAGTTGGTAGGCTGTATAGTAAATGTTTACTTTTTTGTCTGGTTTAATTGTGTTTAGTGTTGTTTATTGTTGTTATGTCCTAATGTGTTGTGCTGTAGCCTATAGACAAAGTCAGTTATAAACGACAACGATTTGTGGCCGTGTTCGATCGGGAGGGTGGTTTTATTTTGAAAATTGACCGGATGCTCTATGGCTTTTACTATTTCACTTCCTGCCCGGTCGGTCTGCTCTTTTTAAATTGACGCGTCAATTTAAAAAGCAAAAAGCGGCACTGGAGGATTTTCTCGGAGGAAAATATGCTTTTGCCCTTCTCCCGACTTGTTTATTTGATGAGCTTGCCTCGACGCTCTGTTATCACGTCATACGCTTCGTTGATCTGATTGGTTGATTTGGCTCGTCAATCACCAACATAGGCAGATGGTTTATCCAATCAGCAACCAGTATTTTCGCCCCCTCCCAAAGGCTCTCCAACGGAACGATTCCAGATGGAAATGCTGAGCCAACGCGAATCATTCCATCTGGCGGAGTCAGGTTAACTATTTAGTATGCCAGAACAAGATTTAGGTTGCGTTCCAATATCCATACTAACATACTATTTAGTATGCCAGAACGAGATTTAGGTTGCGTTCCAATATCCATACTACCATACTATTTAGTATGCCAGAACAAGATTAGAGTTGCGTTCCAATATCCATACTACCATACCATTTAGTATGCCAGAACAAGATTTAGGTTACGTTCCAATATTCATACTACCATACTATTTAGTATGCCAGAACAAGATTTAGGTTGCGTTCCAATATCCATACTACCATACTATTTAGTATGCCAGAACAAGATTAGAGTTGCGTTCCAATATCCATACTACCATACTATTTAGTATGCCAGAACAAGATTTAGGTTGCGTTCCAATATCCATACTACCATACTATTTAGTATGCCAGAACAAGATTTAGGTTGCGTTCCAATATCCATACTACCATACTATTTAGTATGCCAGAACAAGATTAGGGTTGCGTTCCAATATCCATACTACCATACTATTTAGTATGCCAGAACAAGATTTAGGTTGCGTTCCAATATCCATACTACCATACTATTTAGTATGCCAGAACAAGATTAGAGTTGCGTTCCAATATCCATACTACCATACTATTTAGTATGCCAGAACAAGATTAGAGTTGCGTTCCAATATCCATACTACCATACTATTTAGTATGCCAGAACAAGATTTAGGTTGCGTTCCAATATCCATACTACCATACTATTTAGTATGCCAGAACAAATTAGAGTTGCGTTCCAATATCCATACTACCATACTATTTAGTATGCCAGAACAAGATTTAGGTTGCGTTCCAATATCCATACTACCATACTATTTAGTATGCCAGAACAAAATTAGAGTTGCGTTCCAATATCCATACTACCATACTATTTAGTATGCCAGAACAAGATTTAGGTTGCGTTCCAATATCCATACTACCATACTATTTAGTATGCCAGAACAAGATTAGAGTTACGTTCCAATATCCATACTACCATACTATTTAGTATGCCCGAACAAGATTTAGGTTGCGTTCCAATATCCATACTACCATACTATTTAGTATGCCAGAACAAGATTAGAGTTGCGTTCCAATATCCATACTACCATACTATTTAGTATGCCAGAACAAGATTAGAGTTGCGTTCCAATATCCATACTACCATACTATTTAGTATGCCAGAACAAGATTTAGGTTGCGTTCCAATATCCATACTACCATACTATTTAGTATGCCAGAACAAGATTAGAGTTGCGTTCCAATATCCATACTAACATACTATTTAGTATGCCAGAACAAGATTTAGGTTGCGTTCCAATATCCATACTACCATACTATTTAGTATGCCAGAACAAGATTAGAGTTGCGTTCCAATATCCATACTACCATACTATTTAGTATGCCAGAACAAGATTTAGGTTGCGTTCCAATATCCATACTACCATACTATTTAGTATGCCAGAACAAGATTAGAGTTGCGTTCCAATATACATACTACCATACTATTTAGTATGCCAGAACAAGATTTAGGTTGCGTTCCAATATCCATACTACCATACTATTTAGTATGCCAGAACAAGATTTAGGTTGCGTTCCAATATCCATACTACCATACTATTTAGTATGCCAGAACAAGATTTAGGTTGCGTTCCAATATCCATACTACCATACTACTTAGTATGCCAGAACAAGATTTAGGTTGCGTTCCAATATCCATACTACCATACTACTTAGTATGCCAGAACAAGATTCAGGTTGCGTTCCAATATTCATACTACCGTACTATTTAGTATGCCAGAAAAAGATTTAGTATGTCCCAATACCTAGTATGTCAAATGCAGTGTGCCAAAAATACCAGGATGTCCTACTACATCCGGTCGCATTTTGCAGTATGCAAGCCAGCATGCTTTCCTGGCTATTCTGACCCACAATCCTTTGCGCAGCGGGAGATACGTCACATGGACTGAGCCGCCGAGAGAGCACAGATGTCTCTTGTTGCAGGTGTGCTCACCTGTAGTATGTCCCAATTGTATGCATACTGCATGCAACAGTACATACTTTGTAAGGGCAGCTGCAGTCGCACTAAAAATACAAAAGATAAAGTATGTGATTTAGAACGCAGCGCAATAGTAACACACCGCGGACCTACGGCCGACGGGGGGGGGGGTGCGCAATAGTAACACACCGCGGACCTACGGCCGACAGGGGGGGTGCGCGCAATAGTAACACACCGCGGACCTACGGCTGACGGGGGGGGGGGGGGGGGTGCGCGCAATAGTAACACACCGCGGACCTACGGCCGACGGGGGGGGGGGGGGGGGGGTGCGCGCAATAGTAACACACCGCGGACCTACGGCCGACGCGCTGGTGTGCTTCCTGAACAACGGTCCGTGTGGAACAATCAGATCCCTGCACATAGGCGCGTCATAGGAATTTAACGAGGCTTCGAGGCAGATGTTTTGCCTCGAGGAATTTTCATAATCGAGTTAATCGAGTAACTCGATGAATCGTTGCAGCCCTAGTGTGTTTATGTTGCAGCGGTGGCTTGCAGTGTAGCCTACGCGTATCTCGTTCGGCCGCTTTGTCGTAAGCGCGGTTCGTTGTGTAAACCTGTCTGTCAAGTTATGTGTCTTTTTCTCAGCTCAGCCCAAACTTGAAAAGGGCTAGATCATCATGAAGCATGCACGGGACAACTCAACTTCTTTTCCTCAGTTTTATTTTGGATTTGTTGCTAATTACTTCTATTCACTGAGTTGTACAGTCAGTTAGCAGTTCGCCAGTTAGGTTGAAAACCTTTAAAGATAAACAAAACAGTCTTTTAAAAGGCAAGAAACAAAAAAAAGTCAAATTTTAAATAAATATCTTTTACAGGCATTGCCACTTATCAAATGCAGTAACTAACTTTACTATGATTCCACCACTTCAACATCATTACAACCGTTTGTCTTAAATCAACTTTAAATCAAATTGCAACATTTCCAGTTACTAATTACCTCCATCACATCCAACACAAGGAATACATTCCATTTTCATTATGTTCAGGGAGATCAGTTTTGGTTATATTCCCTACCAGTTGCGTCTTCAGTCCGATCTAGGAGCTGTGTGTTTCCAAGAGTTCCCTTCTCTCCTGTCCTTGCTTCCCTTTGTTCTCCTCAAACATTTGAACATATGATCACTTCCTGTTCTGTGGAACAGGAAGTGATCATATGTTCATATGTTCAAATTCCACAGAACAGGAAGTGCCAGTTCAGTGAGCCAGCCTACCGCCCCCTGCAGGCTCGGGGGTCCTCGGGCATCAAGGGATTTGACAAAACACCTCCCACTTGACCTCCTGGTTCTTGAACCCAAGGTGGTCACACAACTATTTGTTTAAGTAGGTTTGGTTTCAGCTCTTTCCTTTTGTTCTTGTTCCTCCACAGGTATTAAAACAACAAGACGTCTGACATCTCAGTGTAAGATGGTTGCTGGTATCTTGGCTGGTTTTACCCCTTTTCTACTTTTCACAGTGGGGACTGGATAGCAGGGAAATGAATGTACATGCATGTCTCTGACTATGCCTTTACTGTCAGCATTGACTTTGGCCACCCTGGCGAGGCGATATTGACTCCTCAATGCATTCTGGTCAGCCATCCAGACAACATCTCCGACAGCAACATTCCTATGTGCTGTGTGCCATTTGGGCCTCACAAAAAGGTTTGGCCCAGCGAGCTGACTCCACTTTCTCCAGAACCTGTCAACTTCTACTTGGAGGGCTCTTAGTCTCCTGTAGGGGTATCCTTCAAAGTGAAAGCTCCCTGGATCACCTTTGGCTTCAGCACGTCCAAGTAGAAGTACATTTGGGCTGATATATTACACACAGTCCTCCCGGCTCTGAGTTCGGGCATCAATGGGTCTTTCATTGGCAAGGTTTGAGGCCATGTACAGAAGGGTTTGGAACTCACTCCATGTAAAGTTGCCTTCTCCTCCCAGATTGTGCAAGGCATGTTTTATGGTGCGCACAGCTGCCTCAGCGGCCCCATTTCGGTGTGGGGAGTCTGCAGGGTGGATTTCCCAGCACCATTCAGTACTGTGCTTGGAGGCTTTATCCTCTATTTTTTATTTGTCCAGCTTATCAAGGAATACATACATCTCTTTAAGGGCAGGTTTTGCACCTACAAAGGTGTATTCAAAGGGATTTGCTGGTGTTATTCGTTCAGGTGGAAGATCACTCATAATTTGCTGGCATCTTCTAGCTCTTGCTTTTCTGCATGCAACACAGTTGTTCACTATCTTTTGAGCCAGTCTCCAGCCTCTTACCACCCATGCTCTCTTCCTCATCCGAAGAAGTGTTCCTGCAATCTCCTCATGGTTCGCATTGTGTGCTTCTTGAGCGAGCATGGTGGATATCCATGAGTCATAAGGTAAAATTGGCACAGCTGTTTTATCTTCATCAAAGCTTTGGAATCTTCCTCCACAGAGCCAGAGTCCAGTGTCTGCTTCCTTGTATACAACAAGCCTATTCAGTGTTGTATCTGCAAATGACACACCTTCTTGGGCAGCCAGGTAGAGGTCCCGAAGTGCATCCTCACACTCTGCAACGGTGAGCATAGCTTCTGTGACTCTAGTTTTGCCCTGTTTTGGTGAAGAGACCCCCTCCCACTTTGGTTTGTGTGAGGGTTCGATCACTGCTTTCCACCACTTTACTGCCCTCCATACCCAGGCAATTACCCTGGTCAATCTGGTCAGGTTGCTGAACTTTCTGACATCCAGGACACTTTGCACTGCAGCACCAGCTGGTGGCCTCCGGGATTGACTCTTTGGTCTTTGACCAACAGGGTAACTTTGGTCATTTTTGACCTGAGAGGTTTGAATCTTAAGCATTTCTTTACCAGATGGGGTATTCTTCGGGGTTATTTTTGCCTGTGCTCTGGTCAGTGCTGCTGTAAAAGACTTTCTTTGGAGCTTGTCTATGCCCCCTTGGAACTTCTGGCTACTGTTCCACACCAGCCGCACAGGTGTTGTGACTGAGTGTGGGTTTGGTGCCACCAAGTGGCTGACGTACCATACTGGTCCTTCCCACTTGGCAATGGTGTTCTTAGGTAGTATCTTTGCTGCTCCTTTTGCCAGCATCTCGTGGACTTGAGCTGCGTATGCCATCTTCCACTCTGGCTCTTTTCTGAGCTGCTTCTCTGTCCTCAGGAAAGTGGCCTCCACTGCACCCCTGTTGTTGGGGAGGGAGGTGGGATCTTCAATCCAGGGATATTTTGTGTCCCAATGTGGCTTTTCACTGTGTGAGTCCTCTTTGACATAGGTGAGGCCTTGCCTTATGATTTCTAGCTCTCTTTCCTCATTTAGAGTCATTTCTTTTCCTCCTGGCTGACAGTTACCGCACCGGCAACCTCCACACTTGGGTTCACAAGCAGCTCCTATGCTGTCCCATTTCCACCAATTTAAGAAATCTTTGCCAGCAGTTGTCATCTTGGTTTCAGCGATTTCCTGATACTTCACTGCGGCATTCCTCATGGAATGGGCAAAGTGTGTTTCAGATTTATGTGTAGTCATATCCACTCCTTCAAAGAGGTCTGGATGTGCTCCTCCGACAGTCTTTCCTAATGGGCTTTCCCACAGGACGAGGTCTCCGACCACCTTCACTCTTTGTGGGGCAAGCCTTCCTTCACGGTGGCTGATGAGCAGTTCAATATAGTTGGGTCTTTTCAAATCTTCCAGCTTAGCTTCTGGAAAGAACTTTCTTAGCTGGTGAGGTTGAATTACCTCATCCACTTTGGCAATTTCATCCAGGCCGTAACAGACAAGTTGGTGGGCTCTCACTGTGCCTGCGACGGTTTTGATTCTCACCCTGAGTAGGTATCTTTTGGTTTTTACTTTCATGGCCATTCCTCCAGCTCCATGAACAATAAGGGTAATCCTTTCACTCTGTAGATTGAGTCTTCTGGCCACTCTGTGAGTGATGTAGTTGGTGTCTGAGGCCAGGTCGATGAGTGTTCCGATTTTCTGTCCTGCATTGGTACTAACTTCCAAAAGCATAAGGATCACTGGTAACTCTCCCGTGCTTGGCTTCATCACTCGGGGTTGATTGCTCTCTGCACAGTGAGACTTTACGGCCACGTTGCTGAACGTCCTCCTGAACTTTTCAGCCATGTCCGGGGTGAGCTCGGAGATCAGTTTTTCTTGCTCCTCTGTGAGCACCTGCCTTTTCGTACGGACTCTTCCTTCTTTCCCAAATTCTTTCCTTTTAGAGTCTCCTCTTAGGCAAAGAAAGAAATGGTGAGCTGAAGAACTCTGGCAGTCCCTGTTCCGGCACAGGTAGGTGTCTGTACACTCACTATCATCATCATCATGGCAATTGAGGCACCTCTTGCATGCACCCATCTTCTCCACAACATTTAACTTGTCACCAGGCTTCATTTCTTTGAACTGTTTGCAAAAGAATATCTTCTCTTGATGCCTTTCATCTCCACAGACAATACATCCGGCTCTCCTCGATGACTTGGTGGAGGCAAATTTCTTCTCGAGGTAAGTAGGTTTTTTTTCCGTCTTTTCACTTACCCACAGCTGCTCCAGTCTTTCTAAGATTTCCTCTTGTGTTTTCAGAAATGAGAGGAGACTGTGAAAGTGGTTGTCTGGTGTGATATGGTTTTCCGGGTTGACGAAGAAAGTGAGCCAGTCTCTTTTCATGTTATGGGGCAGTTTACTCTCCATTGACCTGATCATGAGAGGGTTGTTGATGGCTCCTGTATTTCCCAGCTCTGTGAGGTCGTCCAAGGCCTTTTCTATGCTTTGGATTAAGTCGATCACCTTTCTTGGCTGGTTTGACTTTAAGACGGGAATCTTCTCAAGTTCCTCAATTATTTCCAAAGCTATTGTGGTCTTGTTGCCATACCTGTTTTCAAGTACTCTGAAGATGTCTTCAGCGTTGTTATATGTTGACAGGCGGAGATCTCTGGTTATTCTCTCCTCCACACTGTCCAGTAGATGCAACTTTCTCACTTCTGTTGAGCCGGTTGGTTCTCCCTGCCTTTGCAGGTTATCCCAGTCTTTCCTCCATCTGTAAAAACTCCTCTTCACTCCACTGAATTTCGGTAGACTGGTAGGTTTTAGCCTTAGCACTGGCTGTGGAGCTAGCTGGGGCTGTGGATCTCTCTCTCTTCTCTCTTCTTCTCCGATTCTCTGCACTGTGAGAAATTCTGCCCTCTTGGCTTCAAGGTTCCTGGCGAGTGCCTTCAGGTCCTTTATTCTGCCTTCCAGCTTTGACCTTTGGTCATCCAGAATCCATCTTTCCCACACATCCAGGCTTGTGACTGCGTCCTTGACGAGGGCCTTTGCTCCTCCCCACTGCAGTTCAAACCCATCTCTGTTGATGGCGGTCACAGGTATTGCACGGACTCCTTCACAGGCGGTCACCGCCTCCTGGATTGCAGTTGTCACTTCTTTTTCTCCATACCTGGGCCAAAGATTGCTCTGAACCTTTTCTCGGATCTCTCCAAATCTGTCTTCACATTCTTCCATAGTTTTCTCTAATTCACTTTGTTGCTGTCCACCCAGCTTGGCTTCTTCACCCTCATCAGCTTCAGCTTCAAGGTCTGCCAGAAGGCCTGCCCTGTAGCCATCATTTGCCTCAAATACATCTCTGGCCAGAGAGGAAAGTTTGCAGAACTCCTCTTGTAGTTCCTGCTTTATCAATCCATTCACAGCTCTGCTGAGGTAGTTGGCCTGCTTGGTGAAGGCACTTTTAGTGAGGGTTCTCTCTTGTTTCAGTTGCTTGACTGTTTTCCCAAGAGCTTCCTTTGCCATTGCGAGATTTTCTAGTTGTCCACTTGCGACAGCAGCTTTGAATTCAGGCCGTTAATCCCCCTCTTTGCTGCCACAAGCTGGTTTTCAACTGTCAAGTTATGTGTCTTTTTCTCAGCTCAGCCCAAACTTGAAAAGGGCTAGATCATCATGAAGCATGCACGGGACAACTCAACTTCTTTTCCTCAGTTTTATTTTGGATTTGTTGCTAATTACTTCTATTCACTGAGTTGTACAGTCAGTTAGCAGTTCGCCAGTTAGGTTGAAAACCTTTAAAGATAAACAAAACAGTCTTTTAAAAGGCAAGAAACAAAATTTTAAATAAATATCTTTTACAGGCATTGCCACTTATCAAATGCAGTAACTAACTTTACTATGATTCCACCACTTCAACATCATTACAACCGTTTGTCTTAAATCAACTTTAAATCAAATTGCAACATTTCCAGTTACTAATTACCTCCATCACATCCAACACAAGGAATACATTCCATTTTCATTATGTTCAGGGAGATCAGTTTTGGTTATATTCCCTACCAGTTGCGTCTTCAGTCCGATCTAGGAGCTGTGTGTTTCCAAGAGTTCCCTTCTCTCCTGTTCTGTTCCTCCTGCTTCCCTTTGTTCTCCTCAAACATTTGAACATATGATCACTTCCTGTTCCACAGAACAGGAAGTGCCAGTTCAGTGAGCCAGCCTACCGCCCCCTGCAGGCTCGGGGGTCCTCGGGCATCAAGGGATTTGACAAAACACTGTCAGTGTCTTGTTTCATAAATGGCCTCCGACTTAATTGGGTGGTATAGCGCCAGTCAGTCCCATAGTGTAAATAGCGGTGCTCCGTTTTGCTCAGCCCCAGCTTCTAGTTTATGCGACCCACCTAACTGCAAGGACCGCAGCCCCATTAGTTTGGTTGTGGCTTTACAAGTAGTGTGTGTGTGTGTGTGTGTGTGTGTGTGTGTGTGTGTGTGTTTGTGTGTACATATGTATATGTCTGTTGCCCTCCAACCATCTACTTTTTCCCTTCACTCTTGGTCCAACCAGAGAGGCGGCGTTGTCCTACTTTACCCTTGGGGGCGCCACAATAAGTTGTCCGCTTTATCTTTTAAAGGTGCAGTGTGTAGAATTGAGTGGGCATGTAAAGCGGAACGGACTCTTGCAGAGATGTAGTATAATATTCGCAACTATGTTTTAATGAGTGCATAATGCCATGAAATTAAGAATCAGTGTTTTCGTTACCTTAGAGTGAGCCCTTTATGTCTAAAGGGTCCTCTTTCACGGAGCCCGCCGCGACGCACCACCATGTTCCTACAGTAGCCCAGACCGGGCAAACGGCATTTTTTAAATCATTGTTACCTATGTAATCTTGTAATCTATGACCTATAGTTTTACAGACTAAATAACTCAATAACTCATCACCTGACACACGGCTACACGATGCTCTCGGTTTGTTTCAATCTGCAACCTCACCGCTAGATGTCACTAAATCCTACGCACACTGCACCTTTAAATATCCTGGTGTAGTGCAACACCATTTCCGTCCTCCTTCAAGTGAACGCTCCCCGGAGCGAGAAGAATAAGAACATGACAAGAAGACAAGACATGACATACAAAGACAAGGAGAATAAAGATGGAGCTTATTGACGAAGAATTTGACAAAGCAATACCCGAAACACGTAACAGAGACGACTAAATATGGAAATATAGAAGTGACCAGTCAAAATCTTGGGGTGGCACACTGAAAAGACTATAGTGTAAAGTTTCCGAATTACTACTTTTGATGGGGTCTCCAAATAATAAGAATAATTAAAATAAACTTTATTGTTTTTCGTTTTTTGTTTTTCAGAGAAAATGATAATGACACGCTGTTGGTAATGTGCGACTCAGACCTAATACAGCCTAACCCTGGGTTATACCTTCGTACACTATTAACCTCAATATGTTCAGGGTTTGAGGTGCTATTGCATTACAATGCTGGCCAATGTGTAACATTAATGGCGGGGTCAAGAGACAGGAAGTAATAAAAGACACACACACACACACAG
The DNA here is from genome assembly GCA_030340625.1 of Merluccius polli. Taxonomy (NCBI): domain Eukaryota; kingdom Metazoa; phylum Chordata; class Actinopteri; order Gadiformes; family Merlucciidae; genus Merluccius; species Merluccius polli. Next base: position 151,407 of record JAOPHQ010001740.1, on the reverse strand, counting down.
GACCCTTGGTAACCCGTCTTGTCTGCTTCCCAGGGGCCCAAATAAAACGAGCGGTTTAGGGGTGCGCTATACAGTGGCCATTGTTTCCCGCCGCGACCAGACAGTAAATCTGGTGCCTTGGCACCGCGCTCACGCCGCCAGTTTCTGTCGACCCCTGAACCTTAACTTCTGTCGGGGCTTGAGTGAGTGATTAAAAAATATAATGTTGAATTTTTGAATGAAAACTGAAGCAAACTGAAAAAAGTAAGCATATAAACCGACAAAATATTTTCTACATAAATGGATGAATGGTGAATGAAGAAAAGATATGCATGACGAATGCATGCACACTGGAGGGGGTCTTAAGGAATTTCATGCCATTCTCATTACCAGGACTGGGAAAGGTTGAAATGAAGGTCTCATAAAGGGAACACTGTTAGAGGCTCGCAGAACAGCGTCCCATTGGCCGGGAACGAACAGTTGTCATAGTGACAGGACTGAAAACCTTTTTTTTCAATCATTTCAATAATAATCAATTTTTTCACATAACAAACTATAAGGTTAGCACACTTGCGAAAACACGTCTTTCAGTTATCCATCGCTACATGACCCGCCCCCCCCCAGAGAGTGCTTAGAGAGATAGAGATAGATAGAGAGAGAGAGAGAGAGAGAGAGAGAGAGAGAGAGAGAACAAAAAAGAAAAAAAAGGGCACATTTGCTCAGTTGTTGAAGGATGACACGAACCAGCTCTGCACAAACACATCTGTCAGGGTCAGCTGTAATAACCCTGTGTGTGTGTGTGTGTGTGTGTGTGTGTGTGTGTGTGTACTCAACGCCAGGTACGCATCATTTCCATCTCTATCCGACATCGCCCAATCACAAAATGAACACGCATAAAAATCCGGTTTTTAAGCAAATGCTGCCCGTTCGGGCATGGCCGCCGCCGCCGCCTGTGTTTGTCTGTCTGTATGGACGAAACAACAACTATTGAACAGAACAAACGGGAGGTATCTCATGTCCAGTCATACCCAATGAGTGTTGGCTTTTACAGAAGACCTTCATCATCATCATCATCATCATCGGTCCTCTGAACAAGCGATGAGCGATCGATCCTCCACCTGCCGCGTCAAAACCTGAACAAGCCAAAAAACAAATCATTGACCATTGATCCCGCCAGTGGGTGACACTGGCGAAGACGCGCCGCTGTCTGGGATGTTAACTTATTGGGGGTGACTAGAGAGTTCGCCATTGTCTGGAAATCACCGGTTGGGGATCCCGGAGCAGAGAGTAAACCACAACAGTGACACAACCGCTACAGGGGTGCGGGAGGGGAGGCGGCGGTGATAAACGAGACGCGTCTGCCAGAACATGACTCTCGTTAGCGTGTTTCTCCCGGCGACACTCTTCTGGAAAAAACGTCCGATTGTAATATAAGGGGAGAGCAGCCGAGCGCAGAGCAGCAGGGGCAGGGCGGTGGATGCTGTCATGGAACGATGATCCGTGCCGTTACTGGGTGTTTGGCAAGGCCCCACGACTGAAATTATGGGATGCTTGTTAAAAAAATGTTAATGAAACCCTGCGTACGGTTTATTGACTGAAGTCTTTCAAAAGTTATGGGCTTTGCGGTGGTCAGAAAGACGTAAAAATAGACCTTTAAGCTCTATATTTCTTTCTATAAATATGCAGTATCTATTATTTACAACCAGATAAACATTACAGGAGGTAATTAGGAAAAGTGAGTATCTACTATGCACTTGAAACACACACACATACAAACACACACACACACACACACACACAAAGGAAAGACGAGAGAAGGGAAAATAAAGCCAGAAATGTGCCAATGTAAGGAGATCCGTGCAATACAAGCCGAGACAACCGCCGGCCTGCTAGGAGGCGACGGCCAATCAGAGAAGAGGAGACAAGGACCACAAAAATGCTCCTGAGTCCCGTCTGTGGAGAAATTAACATTCCCGACTGAAAACCTGGAAAGACGCCGTAGGTCATCAACAACAACAAACATCCGAGATGGCGAGAATGCAAGACCACTGGTTACATGACCCCTTGTAAAAAACGTTGTTCTGGTGCTTATGAAGTGCCGAACTGTGGTTTTAATATGCACAAAAAAAAAACATCTTGCAACCAAGAGGATATGAGATGATACCTTTGGGATTGATTTTATGTATTTATTCGATTTGAAGTATTACATTTGGGGATTCCTGTCCTCCGTATGGACCTGTGTTAAGCAGGTCCATGCGACCTACTAACCTTTCTCAGCCATCACTTCTGTTCAAATTAATTTGAAATGACATACAAAATTTAAAACCCATCCACTTCCCCCAAAACGCTTGGCTAGACACTTTTTGTCCCCTTGCCTGGGTGGATTACTGCTGTGGACAGACGCCGTTTATTCTTAAGACACGGCACATAATTGAAAAATAATTGTTGTCAGCAAAATCCTCAAGAGCCTCAAGGAAAAAAGTCCCAAATTGTTCTCAAGCCAAGCGATGAGTGCAGTGCACATTACAGGCTAAAACCCCAACGCGTGTTTAATCATGTAGCGCAGTGGAAATGACATGAGCAATTTCCAATGGCACACTTGCATTCCAAGGTGAGGGTGTGGGTTAAGTGAGGGTCAAATTCCGTCGGGTGAAAAAAACGGCACCGGTCACGAGGTGTTACCATGCCGACAGGAAGTGGTCGCCCATTTGAGTTTCAGTTTTCATCTTCTGGAGAGTCCAGAAAGCGTTCCTGGCTTTCAGGTCTTTTAACATCTTTTTAACAAGGGGGAAAAAAAGGTGCGCCATAACAAACTCAAAACATCTCAAAACTGTCGGCGTTATTTCTCCTGTCAGGTTCACGGCGGTAACCTCGGCAGACGAACATCAGGAGAGTAACTTCCAACACATACTTGGCGTTCTTGGCATTAGGAATGTGGTACAGGGTGGGGTTTGGTCTCGAAATTCACCCTTCGGAGGACCCCTGCAATCAAAACGGGGGTTTTTCCTTTTCTTTCTTTCTGGCTGGCCTCCTTTTTGGAAGCGCAGCTTTGGCTTGAGATTTCGTCTTTCAGTGTGCAGCACCACTGTTTTTTCGCGTTCCCCCACTGAAGACGGTAGTTAGCTCCAATCCCCATTCTATCTAATGGGTGTCGGCTAGCTTGGCTAGCTTTTTGTAATCAACCCAATGCACTCATCACATTCAATTTCTGCACCTGGAACCGACCCATGCTGAATGCTAAAGCACAACAGCTAACTGGTCCTGCAGACCACCGTGTCTATAGGAGTCAGGTTTTCGGTCCTGGTTCCCCCCATGTCTTGCAGTGAGTCATCTTTTCGGGAGGACGTTGGACAGGAAGTGAAGTTCGCCAGGGAAGAGCGTCGGTTCGGTTCTCAGGCAGCTGTTTCCTGTGCCTGCCCAGGACCGTATTGGTTCCAGTCCAGTGGGACTCCAGACCATAGAGGACACCATTAAGTGAGGCGAGGAGTTCAAGACGCCCCGGGAGAAATGAGATGTAGGCCTTTTATACTTACCCGGTTGCGGCCGACAAAGAAAAATAAGCCCTTCCTAGCTCACACGCACGCTTTCACCATGTTGCGTGTGGACCCCGAATGCTCGCGCGCGTACGCCGCAGCTCACCCACGTTTCCACGCGCACCCTCACGCACACACACACACACACACACAAGCGCAAACACGCCCTCCACCCCGACCATCGGCATGCATACTAACGTCCAACTGTCTGGAGATCAAACGAGCCAGAACAAAAACAATGCCTGCGTGACTGGCAAACGAAAACATGAAGTCCAGTCGGACTCTGCGCCGGCATGAAGACTCATGAATTTGAATGCATGTAGGAATTAATACGTCTGAGGAAATAATGAAAGCAAGAGGAGAACAAGGGGGGGGAGATGAAAGGAGTATATATACGAGAGAGGGAGAGAGAGAGAGAGAGAGATGGCTCAAGGTGGGGGTGGGAGATGATATTCTGAAACAAAACGTTTCACAGGGCAGTTCAAAGGACGGAGGGGGGAAAATTAACATCTGTCGAAAGATGAAAGTGTGAGTCGTCGTGTGGCAATGGTGGAGAGAGAGAGAGAGAGAGAGAGAGAGAGAGAGAGAGAGAGAGAACTGATGAGCGTGTTGGAAAAAAAAGAAGAAGAAAGAGGAGGATGAGAGGGAGGGGCAAGAAGAGAGAAAAGGTAAAGAAAGAAAGAGAGAAAGAAAGAAAGGGCGGATGGACGGACGAAGGAATGAACAAATGAAAAGAAAGAGAGAAATGAGGAAAACAACGAAAGAAAGAAGATGATGATGATGATGATGATGATGATGATGGGAGGTGGGCTCGTACTTCACGGGGTTTCCCTGATGAGGTCCAGCTGACCGAGTGTGTGCACGTTCTGCGAGCGCGCACGTGACCACATCAACCTGCTGACTTCACACATCCTGAGCCGCGGCCTCAGCCAGAAAGGGGCCCACACACACACACACACACACGCACACACACAAATAGTGTAGGATCTCTTTTGAACAGATTCACGTGCGCTTGTTCGAAAGTGCGCACGTACGCGGACGCGGAGAAGCGCGCGCGCACATCAAATGCGAAAGGGTTTGGCGCGTTTTCGTATCCCATGCTTGAACACACACACACACACACACACAGACACAGTCGCAGATGCTCAGTGTATTCGTGCAAAAGAAAACCACAAACCAGCCTGATGTGACTCCCGTGTTTGTGCCTGTGTGTGTGTGTGTGTGTGGGCGTGTGCGCGCGTGCGTGCGTGTGCGCGCGCAGACACATGACTCCCTGTTGTTTTAAAGGTCCCTCTAGCCCACCCGTTATACACTCCCTGGATTCCCCCTCGCTAGAGTTTGCGGTTTTGCGAGGAAGACAACGAACTCACGGTTGAACGTGGGCGGTTGAAAACCCCTGTGAGACACGTGAACCTGACCGGAAAAGGACCGGAAAAGGACCGGACCATTGTCTGGGTTGCCAGGTGTATAAGGTGTCCCCTCTCCCTGAAAATCCCCCTTTTTCAGCCAACCTCACACCTCCAGGAGGCTACATGGGAGTGGGAGAAAGTACCAGGAATAAAGAAAAAAAACGAAGAAATCATTTCATTATCAACGATTAGTATCATTTCTAAACCAAAACTAAAACTTTATTTTGCAAAATCAAACACAAATACTTAAAAGACGTTGATGAATTATGGGCCGGCGGTTTTTACGGTCAGCTACTTGTCCTCTTGGGAGTTTTTTTTGGCGCCTTTTGTTATTTACTGAACGGCCTTTGTAGTGAAGTAATGAAGTACAAAGTCAAACTTTCTCATAAACCAGCAGTGTTCATCCTTTAACCGAATTCAACCTTCCCCTCCCCCCGCGATATTTTACCCAATTATGTAATATTCTTTCCACATGCGGCAGAACGAGCTATTTAAACACCGTTGGCCTTGTCCTGCGAAAAACCAGGACTATTCTGGGACGGGGGGGGGGGTGGTCAATGTGAACTCCACACACACACACACACCCACACTCATAGAAACACCCCATAGTGTTAGGGGTTAGGGATTGATTTTGACATTATCTAACACTTTAAACAGAAACAACTTCAACACGAAACACTAAAAAACAGCAAAAAAAACGAGATCTTCGAAGGGAAATATGGACGCCAACACAACACAAACTGTAGCACTTGGCAAGCTAAGACAGTATGAAATTAAATGAAATTAAATGAAATGAAATTCAGTTCAGTTCAATTCAATTCAATTCATAGCTGTATTGTCATTGGAAAATGAACATTAACATTGTCAAATCAGTTTAAAAATGAAACAAAGGAAAAATACCACAGTACTGCAGTAACAGACTCAGAGCCGACCACAAGTCCACAGGTGAGCTCATCGCCATCAGCACGACTCCTCCCTGTGTGTGTGTGTGTGTGTGTGTGTGTGTGTGTGTTACCCAATTAGGTGTGTTACCATAATTTGTATTATTTCTGCTTGTTGTGTTCGGATGTTCGCCAGACACCTGGTCTGTGAACGTCCAACTAGGCAGCCTGCCCTGACCATGGGATCCACCTAAATAGAGACATGTGTGGGTGTGTTTGATATTTGCTGTCTGAGTTTGTGTGTGTGTGTGTGTGTGTGTCTATGAGTGTGTATTTTGCTTCTGGTAAAACACACAAACATGTTCTCTCTCTCTCTCTCTCTCTCTCTCTCTCTCTCTCTCTCTCTCTCACACACACACACACACACACACACACACATACAGGATCAACAGTCTGGGATGGCACTGCAGGGGGCCTCTGACCTGACCAATCATGTGATCATGTGATCTGACTCACAACACGCGCGCGGCGCGCACATGCGTATGCGCATCGTGCATACGCATTTCTCTTCATCGGCGGGGTAAACAGACCCGTGGATTGGGGGG
>JAOPHQ010001740.1:137500-140000 GCA_030340625.1 Merluccius polli | reverse complement strand
CCTCTGCTCCTCTTCTCTCTTCTGTCCCCTCTCTCATCCCAAACCTACTTGCCAGGGATCTGCCACACATCTGCTGTTTTATGCATGTGTGTGTGTGCGTATGTGTGTGTGTGTGTGTGTGTGTGCGTGCGTATGTGTGTGTGTGTGCGTATGTGCATGTGTGTGTGTGTGTGTATGGGTGTGTGTGTGTGAGTGTGAGTGAGTTGTGTTCAAAACTGAATTCCACTGGCAGTCTCCGCTTGTTCCTGCATCTTCAAAATAAAACATTTTGAACCGCCAACATAAAACACTTTGAACCGCCAAAATAAAATATTTTGTACCGCCAAATGAAACATTTTGAACCGCCAAAAATAAAATATTATGAACCACCAAAAATAAAAAAATAAAAACACGATCATGAACCCGGCGAAATAACAAAGACTTCTCGTCTTTGACTTCTTCTGTGTTTTTCCTCTATGACCACTTCTTCCTCTTTTTGTCTCTCTTTCTTTCAGTCGGGGGGGAGGAAGGGGGGGGGGGAGGAGGGGGGGAGAGGGGGGGAACGTTCCCCTTCGGGATTCCCAGAAGAGCAATTTTCCACTTTGGCGTCTCTCTTAACCTCCGTTTCAACCGCTCCGCTCTCGCTCTGCTCCTCTCTTAACCTCTGTCCGTGTGTGTTTGCCTGAGATGGATGGCGGACGGTGTCTCCGCTCCGCTTTCCTTTCTTGCACACGCCTTCCAAAAATGAAGACACGGCTTTTGGTCAATGGTCAATGTTCGAAGGGTTATGGGTTCGATTCCCCGCAGTCCACCCGCAGGGCCCAACTGGAGTCATGCCCAACAGCCCAACTGGAGGACTAACGTTGGCCGCCAAAGTTACGGGCACATGGCGAGGGTTCCCGCGGCGATACGCATCTCCATTGCTCACCAGATGCATATCGCCGTGGGAACCGTAGGTAAAACCTCAGCGGCGATAACCCCTGGCATTGACCTCACCGCCCCCCCCCCCCCCCCCCCCCCCCCACTACCTGCCCTTCTCTTTGACCCGCGTTCAAAGACACGCCAAGCCCCCCCACTTTGGGCTTAACTGTGCTCTGACCTGTTTTATACAGTGTGTGTGTGTGTGTGTGTGTGTGTGTGTGCATGTGTGTGTGTGTGTGTCCGTCTTGTATGGTGTATAGAAGTGAGAGGATGTGAAAGTGAGATACCGTGTTTGCGCTGGACTAGCTACATGCTACGGTGTCTACGCTAGGTGCTTGGGTCTTACCCCTTGGCAGTTCCCATGTGTGTGTTTTTGTGTTGCGTGTGAATTTCGTTTTTAACCCGACTTCCTGTTGATTTCTGTATTCATTAAAAAGATGGTGGGTTATTCATTGGGGTACACACAAAATGATTGCAGATGTGTTTCTGCACGGGACAAGAATTATCGCTGGACCCCCTGCGGTGTCTAAATGATACATAGTACATAAAAAAGTCTGGGAAATGACTAGGCTACATGTTATGGAGATGGGCTGTTTACACAGGCTGGTTGGATGGATACATTTGGTTGGATGGATACATTTGGTTGGATGGATGGATGGATACATTTGGTTGGATGGATGGATACATTTGGTTGGATGGATGAATACATTTGGTTGGATGGATGGATACATTTGGTTGGATGAATGGATACATTTGGTTGGATGGATGAATACATTTGGTTGGATGGATGAATACATTTGGTTGGATGGATGGATGGATACATTTGGTTGGATGGATGGATACATTTGGTTGGATGGATGGATACATTTGGTTGGATGGATGAATACATTTGGTTGGATGGATGGATACATTTGGTTGGATGAATGGATACATTTGGTTGGATGGATGAATACATTTGGTTGGATGGATGAATACATTTGGTTGGATGGATGGATACATTTGGTTGGATGGATACATTTGGTTGGTTGGATGGATGGATGGATACATTTGGTTGGTTGGATGGATGGATACATTTGGTTGGATGAATGGATGGGTACATTTGGTTGGTTGTATGAATACATTTGGTTGGTTGGATGGATACATTTGGTTGGATGGCTGGATGGGGAAATCCGGATGGATGGTTGGTAACACACTCAACAAAGTGTGCATGTGCAGGGATGCATGCGTGTGCATGTGTGTACCGTCCCTTTAATGCATGCGGACAGCCAACCGCCAGACTCTCATCTGACTCAGCTTGATTTAACGACTCTCTAGTCATGGCCTTTGTTGGGCTATTTATATCCTTCTCCAATTAAACATCTGGAGACCATCTTAGCTGCATGCGTGTGTGTGTGTGTGTGTACATGTGTGTGTACATATGTGTGTGTGTGTACATGTGTGTGTGTGTGTGTGTGCGTGTGTGCTGACAAGGGGGATTCTTGGAGATAGCAGCAGTGAGTAAAAGAGGGGATTGCAGTAATGATAGGGAGAGCTAGGCCTGGTGTTTAGGGGTCCCGAGATGATGATGATAAAGATGATGATGATGATGATGATGATGATG
>JAOPHQ010001740.1:0-130000 GCA_030340625.1 Merluccius polli | reverse complement strand
TCGAGTCATTCGGCGGACGCATCAAAGCATGCAATCAAAATTGCAGTAACCACAACAACAACATTCCTAGTGCTGCTTGCCAAAAACCCAACAAAGGAATCAGAAGACAAGGTTAGCAGGTATACGCCATATATGGCGGTATAGCGCACGCTCGCAACTAGCACCTCCGCTAGCCACAAGCTAACGGCAGTCTTTGACATGGGTGGTTTTTCCTGCTGCCTCGTCTCCTTCGGAGGAAGCGTTTCTGTATGAAGTGACCTGTAAAAGGAGTCCGGATTGAGACGGACGTCCGAGGCGGCGATGCGTCACGGCGTCACGACGGCGCCAAAAAATACCGGTGTCCGTCGCAAAGGCTTTTTTTTTTTTAAAAGCGAAGCGGGGACACGTTTCCTAAATAAGGATGATGCGACTAAACAGGATGTTTATTCGGTGACTAATCTGTGAAAATCTGAGGTTAAAAACGGTAAATATAACTTAGACTTGTGTATGGACTAAGGGGATGTTTGCTCGCCATTGTTTTTCCTTCTCGTCGGAGCGGTCGGAGCGGACGCACGGGATTGTGGGATATACGCCCGTGCCGCCTTCAAAACCTAGTCTAGTCGGCTCTAGGCACCTCAGCAGGCGGCGTTTCTTATTCGATGATGGAGACGCGACTTGAGGCCTCCCTGCCGCCGAACGCTGCCGCCAAATTTAAAATGAACCCTTGAAAACGGTTACGGGAACACAAAAAGCGGCCATATTTGTTTTCATGCAGTCATCTCAGAGGTGACTACATACAAGGGAGGTTGTTTTTTTGTGTTTTTTTGTGTTTTTTTGTTTTAACTAACAGCCATTAAACATGTAAAATACATACTAAGAATACTAAGAGGTGGGGAAACAAAAAATAAGATTACATAAATATAGCACAGTTGTGGTGCTGAACGGACAGTGCACCAAACAAAAAATTGAGCAATGACTAATACTGAATGTCAATAAGAACAGATCCAGAGGCAACAGCGGCTCTGGCTGACACAGCTAGGAACCATGACAAACAGAAAGTATCTCAAACAATACTAAGGAACTAAACTGAAAATTTGCTTTTTCAGAAAAAAGTTTTGCTTGCAAATCCAAAAGTTTTGCTTGGAAATCCAAAAGCTTTGCTTGCTGTTGAGCTGAATCTCGTGGGCAGGACCTACGCCGAAAGATGTAAGACACGTCTCTATTGGCCAGTCTCGATCGGAGTGACAGCTAAGCTAGCAGCTACAGGCTGACAAAATAATATGTATTTTTTAACCCATTACAACATCCACAGATCGTTAAACAAAAGCAATCTACATGCACCAGTTCAAGCATAACATTCTTACTATTTCTATGACGGAAGACATACCTGCGCATTTTCTGTCCTCTCCCGAGTCCCTCTCTGTCTCATCATGGACTTCAAAACTCCCTCTCTCGTTACTAACTGTGGATGTTGCCAAGCTGTCACTCCGATCGAGACTGGCCAATAGAGACGTGTCTTACATCTTTCGGCGTAGGTCCCGCCCACGAGATTCAGCTCAACAGCAAGCAAAGCTTTTGGATTCGCAAGCAAAACTTTTGGATTCGCAAGCAAAACTTTTGGATTCGCAAGCAAAACTTTTGGATTCGCAAAACAAAACTTTTGGATTCGCAAACAAAACTTTTGGATTTGCAAACAAAACTTTTGGATTCCCATTAATACATTTTTTATCACATTGATTTGACTTGCAATAAAACATTTTTTGATTGCAGTGTCGATAGTTTCGCTCTCAAATCTATTTTTTGATTGCAGTGTGGAAAGTTTTGCTCTCAAACCTATTCTGTTTGATTGCATAATAAAGACACAAATCTACCTCCATACGTAGGCCAATGTAAATGAATAGGCCAAATTAAACGTAAGTATATCACGATTTTAGAGCCTTTATTGTGAATATACCACGTTTCCCCCGTGGACCAACGTAGGTATTACACGCTTTGTTGTGAGACTGGGTTATGTATAGTGTGCACCAATGCGAACCACCAGGCTAATAATGTGGGACGGACTGTCTGCCCTGATTTTAAACACAGTGATGTCAGGTGGGTGTTCTGTTGTTGGTGTGTGTGTGTTCGGTGTGCGGTGTGTGTGTGTGTTCAGTGTGTGTGTGTGTGTGTGTTGTCGGTGAGCCCCGCTGGGCTGTGTGGGTGGATTCAGCGGTGGGAACCGGGTTTCCACCGCCGGACCGTTCCAGAAACACAACTGAGGCGCGAATGTAAACGAAACCGGATACACCAGATACTGACTCCACTTTGTGTTGTGTGTGTGTGTGTGTGTGCATGAATGCGTGGCTGTGTCTGTGTATATCAATACCTGTGTGTGTGTGTGTGTGTGTGTGTATTTGTGTGAAAATGTGCACGAATGTGTGGATGTGTGTGCATGTCCATGTGAGTGTCTCTGTGTCCATGTCCATGTGTGTGTATGTGCGTGTGTGTGTGTGTGTCTGTGTGTGTGTGTGTCTGTGTGTGCGTGTGTGTGCACACGCCAAAGCACACACGTGTTTAAGCTGACAACGGCGGATGTGGATGAGTCTAGCAGGTACGGGAGGAAAACTTCCCCATCCTCCCTAGAGAAGGGGGCCGGCTCATGTCCAACAACGCTGGGCGGTTCCCATGGTGACGGATGGATGGACATCATACTAGCCGCCGCCGCCTGCGGCAGAGCGGAGCGACCGTGACATATCGCTAACCCGACCGCCGGTGGATTCACCCCAGGGCTCCCCTATATCTTCACACTGTCACCAAAAAGCTTGACCAATTGTTACGACGCTGTCATGCTAAAACGCTTTACCAAAAAAAAAAAATGCTACGCTACTGAAAATGCTTCACCGCATGCTAAGACGCTATCACGGTGAAATGCTTTACCAAATGCTAAAAATCAATGTTTAACTGCCGTAGCACTCGCGATTTGACCTTTGACCCTGTTTTAACTGCTTTTGGCGAGCCCCTGTGACAAGCGTTTTTCGCCAATCCACTTTTTTTCTCTTCTTCTTCTTCTTCTTCTTCTTCTTCTTCTTCTTCTTCTTCTTCTTCTTCTTCCTCTGCTGCCTGCCATGAGCGCTCAGAGCGTCGGTCTAAATATCTCGCGTTATTGCGTATAATTATTACCGATGGCAGATATGCTGATATCCATCGACATCTGCTCTCTCGCTTGACCCGCCTAATGTGGGCTCCCTGCAGGCCGGCCGACCGGGACCCAGTCCCAGGCCCACCTGCCATCCTCCACTCCATCCATCGTTACCCTCTCTCTCTCTCTCTCCCCCTCCTCTCTCCCCCCCCTCCTGCCTCTCCCATGTCCCTCGCTCTCTCCCCTGTTGCATTAAGTCTGTTTAAGTTGTACTTACTTATGCTTTCTGGGCCATGCCTCTCCCTCTCTCACCCCTGCTCTCTCCCCCCCCCCCCCCCCCCCCCCCCCCCCGCTCACTCTCTCTCACTCCCCCCCCCCCCCCCCTCTTGCTCTCTCGGGTGCTCATTCTCTTTCTCTCTCTCTCTCTCACACATGATGTCTTCTGGATGTCGGACGGCCCGAAATCTTCTGTAATCCAAACCATGTTTATTAGAAAACCACCTCCTCCCCTGAGGTTTGTTTATTTTCTCATTTCGGCACCATCTCTCCCTCCCTCCCTCTCTCTCTCTCTCTCTCTCTCTCTCTCTCTCTCTCTCTCTCATCCTCTCTCTGTCTCTCTCTCTCTCCACATCTCTCTTTCTCTCTCCCACCTCTCTCTCTCTCTCTCTCTCTGTGTCTCTCTCTCTGTGTCTCTCTCCCCCCCCCCTCTCTCTCTCTCCCCCCCCCCTCTCTCTCTCTCTCTTTCCATCCCACTCCCTCCCTCTCTTTCTCTTCCTAAAATCCTGGCCCAGCCTCCCTCTCTCTCTCTCTCTCCCTCCCTCTCTCTCTCTCTCTCTCTCTCTCTGGCTAACTCTCTCTCTCCCTCTCATTATATTTTCATTCCCCGCCTCTCCCTTTCCGACCTTAACGCCGGTTCCCCCGGACCACTAAACCATATGTCCGTACAGATTTCCAGCCTGATGTGCTGAGCTGGGACTCTGCGCGCGTTTGCACTTTCTACCCCTCTTTTCTCACACACATTCGCCTTTCCTTCAGACTTTCGAAATTACGGCGGGCGCAGATGTTTCCTATAACTACAAATCAACCCGCCGCTAACCCCCTTAGCGTTTATACATTAGCCAGGACAGGAGCTAGCCCCCCCTCTGGGGGTTTCTGCATCGCCGCTGGATAAACATGACATCAGCGGGGGTGATTTAGCGTTCGATCGATTAACCCCGCCCATTTTGGCGGATCTCTTCACCAGCACTCTGCTAGCGGGCGAGCTATTTAGCTGGTGCGGGGCGGCGGGCTAGCCGATTTGTTTAAATTAAGCTAGCGCAGACGTTTCCTATAACTACAAATCAACAGCCATTCCCCCCCCTGCCTTACATTCCTCCGCTAACTCCCTTAGCGTTTATACATTAGCCAGGACAGGAGCTAGCCCCCCCCTCTGGGGTTTAGCCGCTGGATAAACATGACATCAGCGCTTCGCCCTGCGGGATGAGAGCGGGGAGAGGGGTGATAGCGTTCGATCGATTATTTTGGCGGATCTCTTAACCAGCACTCTGCTAGCGGGCGAGCTAGTTAGCCGGGCGCGGGGCGGCAAGGCTAGCCGATTTGTTTATGTAGCACCTCTAACCTCAATGTTAGGAAGAACCCACATTCTCTAGGTTCAAAAAGTTGGACTCGATGTAGAAGTTGAACAGCGATCATTTATTGCATGGAAAACACCATATCAATTCACTGCACATGGAATAGAAAACCCCCCAAAACAAAATAGAGCTCTTTAATAAAAATAAAAAATAAAACAAAGTTCAAAATAAATTGTCCTTTTCCTTCTTTATCAGAAGATAAAGTTCAGTTCTGTGTTTGGTGTATGTGTGTCTGTCAGTTCCTCTACTACCCGGGTAGATTTTGTGATGAACGATCTTATCTGTGTCAGAGTGCAATGAGTAGAAGTCTATCTTCGGAGTGGATCCCGTTCTCCTTTCGGTCGATCGCCTGGCTCGCCACTGAACCGGAAGGTTCAGAATTCTTTCTGATCAATCCCTGATCCGGTAGAATATAAAAACCAGTCTACACAAATGGTGTAGAAAACACATTCCATTAATACCATGTTCATATTGACCTTCTACTACTTCTTCTCTGATACTCTGAATATTTATAATCAAATTCAGTACATACACAGTTTAAATCATTATAAATGATAGTGTACACACTCATAGTAGAGTTATTTTAACGCAACTATTCCTTATGAACTCATATTTTTAACATAAATAGACTTAATTGTCTTTTTAAGCAGTATTCATATTTTTAAACAGTTTTTCAAATGAATACTTATCTTTTAACTTCAATATATTTCTCTCTTTTTAACCTTTTAAACCATAAATGAATTTAATGAATTCACTCTTCTTAGTTATCATGAGTAACTAAATAACCACAATGAAATAATTCACAATTTGTACACAAAACAGTACAGTAGCATAACATGCTTGCAACTTATCATTATATCCCATGTACTTCTCCCATTCAACATAGTGGTGGCCCACTAGCTTGGCCGGCTACACCATTAGCAGCTATACTGCCTGCTTGGCAGGCTGCCTGAGCTAGCATAGCGAAGCTAACCGCCATTAGCATTAGCGCGGCCGCTACCGATCTTTTTAAAGTTGTTTTCCTCACATAACACAATGATATAACAATACCAAAGTGGATAAAAACATTGGATGATAACTCCGACTGGTTTTATTAAAGTATTTCAATAAGCAATATCTTCACACGAGCCAATAACAACAGGCTAATACCAAGGTCTAGTACTTTAGCATCTTAGCATGTGGCTCTTAGCTTACCGGAGTCCGAACGAGGGCTTACACGGTTGTAGCGGCTCCTCTCTCTTTTCCACAACATTCACAGACTCTCTCCTGATAAACGAAAGGTTTATGAGCACACTGTGCGAAGAATAATATTGAATTTATGAGTTTTTTTCATCACTTTCATACCTAGATCCGGCAGCTCACTAGCGGGTGTGTTGTTCTGGGATCGGTGTATCGGCAATGAGTGTGGCTCTGTGTATAGGCGCGAACAGAGCGCGCTCCACGACAGTGAACATGAACGCGGGGCTGATACGTCACCTAGTGGCAGGACACGGGAGCTACATTCAAATGACATATATGGGCTTCGTAACCATGTGGGTTACACCCTCCCCTCTTGAATCGACATGAGTCCCTTCATGAGCTAGTCTCTCGTTCATATGGGGGGGGGTCGTAGTTACTAATAGTGTCTAGTGCTTGGTTAAGGCTGTGTAAAATACTCTGTGCAAAGGACACTAAGGGTTTCCCCATCTGAATGTAGTGAAAACGATCAGGGGGCTGTCGTGACCTTTCTGACCTTCGTGGTGATTCAGGTGGGTTTCTTCCTGTTTCACTTTCACGTTCTCTTTCAGATGTCTCAGATGCCTGAGTGTGGTTTGGCTCAGCATCTTGTAGAACTTCCACAGGATCCTTTTCCACATCAGTTTCACTTGTCACGTCCGGTTCTTTTCCATTTGCCATATCCGTTTCATTCGTCACATCCAGTTTGTTTGTCATATCCGTTTGTGTATTGTCCTCTCCAGCAGGGGACTGCTCAACCATGACCATGGGCTCCTCTCCTTCTACCAACTCAGGAGGTGTTCCGACAGGTTTAGCAGGTTGATTGCTGTCATCACGACCATCCTGAGGCTGGGAGGTCAAGGAACCCGATGGCATAGCCGACAGTCCTGTGTCTGTTGAGTTCTCATTGGGTTGTTTCCTCCTCGGAATTTCACACACCTGATTGAACCGTTCTTCAGGGGCAAAAGAGGACTGAGCAGGATAGATGAGCAAGTCATCCTCAGATTCTGAGGATTCCTCTGAGAGTTGAGGGGGGTGCTGTCTAGTTCTTGGCCTGCGGACCTTAGACTTGACAGGCTCAGTTTCCTCCTCTTCGGAGAGGTCACCACAAGCAAGCAGCAGGTCCCTGTGTAGAGTTCGGATGGGACCATCCCCACTGATGGACTGTACTTTGTACACAGGTAGGTCTCCCATTTTTTCCAGAACTTTGTACATGGTGGACTCCCACTTGTCCGCAAGCTTGTGTTTACCCCGGAACCTGAGGTTTTTCACTAAAACTTGATCTCCTTCCTCTAGCGTCGACTCTCGTACTGCCTTGTCGAAGCGGCGCTTGTTCCTGTCGGCGACTTTTTGTGAGTTCCTGGCGGCTATCTGATAACTCTCCTCGAGGCGTGCTTTCAGGTGTTTGACATACTGAGAATGGGATTTGGGAGAGCCATCTTTCACAGGTAAGGAGAAGGCAATGTCAACAGGTAATCGAGGTTGGCGCCCAAACATCAATGCATATGGACTGAACCCTGTGACATCACTCTTGGTGCAGTTATAGGCATGGGTAAGTGGTTTTACAAAATCTCTCCAATGACTTTTCTCTTTGTCCTTTAAGGTTCCCAACATGCCTAACAGGGTTCGATTAAACCTCTCTACGGGGTTTCCCCTAGGATGATAGGGCGTAGTGCGCACCTTAGTGATGCCTGCTAAGGCGCAGAGTTCTTTAATGAGTTGGGACTCGAAATCCCTGCCCTGATCACTCAGCAGCCGCTCGGGAAAGCCGTAGTGCACGAAAAACTGCTCCCATAGAGTTTTGGCGACCGTTGCAGCCTTCTGGTCCTTGGTTGGTATGGCGACCGCATATTTGGTAAAATGGTCTGTGATGACCAATATGTCTTTGGTATTGTGACTGTCGGGCTCCAGAGACAAGTAATCTATGCACACCAATTCCATAGGGCGAGTTGTATGGATATTCACAAGAGGCGCGGATCTTTCTGGTTGAGTCTTCCTTCTGACACAACGTCCGCATGACTTAATCTTTTTCTCCACGTCCACAGCCATTTTCGGCCAATAGAACCTTGTTCTAACCAAGTCCAGGGTTCTCTCCAGACCCATGTGTCCCATATCCTCATGTAAGGACTTGAGAATGGTAGCACGAAAAGACTTCGGGGCAACGAACTGGTAAGTTACATCATCTCCAGACTGACGTGTTCTGTACAAAAGACCATTTCTCATCTCCAACCTTTTCCTTTCCTTGAGCATCAGCTTGAGCTCTGGAGAGTCAGCAACAAGGCTGGCCTCATCTCCGTCCTCCAAGACTTGGATAACCTGTCCAATGATCGGGTCGGACCTTTGATGTTGCTGGAGTTCCTCTGGACTGTAGGTAGGTATGGTAGAAGAACCTAACACATCATCATTGTCGTAGGTGTCTGGAATTGCATCAGGGTGGATAGCGAGGGACTCGACCAAGGCGATGGAAGGTAGGTCAGAGTCTACCTCGTTAAGAAGACGGTGTTGACACAAGGCAGCGACTGCGTCTACAGGTAAGTCTTGTTGGTCAGAAGACGAGGAAAGATGGTGTGAGGCGAATCTTTTGATTCGCTCTCTCTCCTCAAGAGATGCAGGATCGTCGGCCAAACTGTCATGCGGCCGTCTTGAGAGGCCGTCGGCGTCCTGGTTGCTCTTCCCAGCACGGTACTTAATGTTGAAGTCGAAGGTCGAAAGAGCTGCTAGCCAGCGATAACTGGCAGCGTCTAGTTTGGCGGACTTCAGGACATAAGTCAACGGATTATTGTCCGTTATGACAGTGAAAGCGTTCCCATAGAGGTAGTCATGGAACTTCTCTACGATCGACCACTTGAGAGCGAGGAATTCAAGCTTATGGGCGGGATATCGCTTTTCACTGGATGAAAGACCTCTGCTCGCATAAGCGATGACTCGCATTTCGCCTTCCTGTTTCTGGTACAGGGCGGCCCCTAGACCGGAAGTGCTAGCGTCGGTGTGGAGCACGTATGCTAGTTTTGGGTCTGCGAAACCAAGGACAGGTGCGGATGTGAGTTTTTCAATGATGCCGTCAAATGCCTTTTGGCAATCAGGGGTCCACCGTTCGTTGAAGGGTTCTTTGGGGTTGAAGTACCCTCCAGGGCTAGGTGTTCTGGGGCCCTTACGATAAGGTGGGTAGCCACCGGTGAGATCATTCAAGGGTTTGACTATTTTTGAATAGTCGCAGACAAAGCGGCGGTAATACCCCGCAAAGCCCAAGAAGGATTTGAGCTCGCTGAGGGTTTGGGGTCTAGGCCAGGTGCGGAGAGCACTGACCTTGTCTGGGTCAGTCTCTACCCCTCTGTTCGAAACGATGTGGCCTAGGTACCGCACTGAGCTCTGGAAGAAATGGCATTTTTTGGGTGAGAGTTTCAGACCATTCTCTCTCAGCTGCTGGAGGACGTGCTTGAGCCGGATTTCATGCTCCTCTAACGTGCTGGAAAACACGATGATGTCATCAAGGAATACCAGTACTTCCTTCAGATTGATGGAACCCATGACCCTCTCCATCAACCGTTGGAAAGTACTGGGGGCATTTGTGATGCCTTGGGGCATGCGATTGAATTCGTAAAACCCCAATGGACAAACAAAAGCGGTCTTTGGCTTATCACGTTCCTCCATCTCTATTTGGTAGTATCCGGATTTTAGATCCATTACGGAAAACCATTTAGATCCGGCGAGAACTGAAAAGGCTTCCTCAAGATTGGGCAATGCGTATGCGTCTTTGATTGTCAGTAAATTTAGTTTACGATAATCAATGCAAAGACGGACCTCTCCATTCTTTTTACGAACTACTACAATTGGGGAAGCATAAGGGGACTCGGACTCACGAATCACTCCTGCGTCGAGTAGTGTACGCAAATGCTTTCTAACAGCTTCGTAGTCGTTTGGGTGGATTGGTCGGGGTCTTTGTTTGAATGGTGCGTCGTCTTTCAGATTTATGTGGTGTTTTACTTTGGTTGCATGCCCAAAATCAGTCTCGCTACAGGCAAAAACATCACAATACTCGTGCAAACTACATGTTACTCTGTCTTTCCAGTCTTTTGAAAGGGGCGAATCACCAAAGTCAATGGTGAAGCTTGACTGGTCTGGTTCCGTGGCTGGTTTGGAAATGCCAGCACAGCATTTCACAGGGTCAGCGGGTTTGTTTGAGTCAGGTAAGTTGTCATGGATCTCTCTGGGTGTGTGAAGCTCAGCAATGACACAGTTTGAGGGAAGTGTGACATCGTGCTCATTCTCATTTCTCATCCATACAGATAGCTTGTGAGGACGGTGGCGGGGCAAGGTGACGAGGCAGCACTCCACAAACACCCCACCAGGTAAGGCAGAGGACTGAGGCTGCTCGACCATAACACAGTCACTGGGGGTGTCAACCTTCACATACCCTTCTAAACAGACTCTCTCTTGAGCAGGTAGGACCTGCTGCACTTTACCTTTAAGCTTTGCAAACCCTATTTTCCCTGTAGAGTTAACTTTGTTTCTGAGCTTGAGTACACGAATGATTTGCCTATAGCCATAAACAGAGGACAAGTCACTTGGGTTTTTGTCAATACAATGTTCTTCATATAAAATGTCCAGTGCATTTGTACCAATGAGCACAGGTAAGTCACAATTACTACTGCGGTCTGGTACCACTAAGGCTAAGGTCGAAATTTCGGGTTCAGCCTCAACAAATTCTCTGGGGAACTTGAGAGTGATGGGTACATAGCCTAAATAGGGGACATTTTGACCATTAGCACCCTCAACATCCAGGGCTTGGAAGGGCTGGATGGGGTGCTCTGAAAGGTGAGTTTTAGAAAAAGAAGCGGTCACTGTGGTCACCTGGGACCCTGAATCTAGGAGACACCTAGCGTTAACTCCTGACACACTGACATCTGCTACACATTTCTGTCCTACAAGACCTCGAGGGAGCTTAGCTTGGGGGCCTACTTTGCGTGAGCTGATGTATGTTTTCGTCTCAAGTTTTGAGTTGGGACTGTCATTCTCAGTTCCAGTTCCTGGATGTCCCGCAGCAGGAACTGCATTCAGTTTAAACTCTGTTCCCAGGCTCCTTGTTTTTGCTTTAGCTCTTTGCGCTTCTTTTCAACTAGTTCAGGGTTTGCTTCATTGTTGCAGGAAGGCGCGATGTGGCCGTCCTCGCCACACCTGAAGCAGTATCATGGGCGGGGCTTCCTGTTGGTAAGTATTGGTTCTGGAGAAAGCGATGGATTTCCTTCAACAGGGGCTTTGGGCTTAGCCTTTTCTTTCTTACTTGGCTTCGCAGACACTTGGCTTGAGCTTAGGGATGCTTTTAAAGAAGCTAGTTGGGCTTGTAGCTTCGCCATTTGTTTTTCAAGCTTTCGTGGGTCATAGGGGGTAGCTGTTGCTTCATCGTCATCAATGGTGTAGTCCTCCACTGAGAGTGTGTTTGACTGTACTTTTGTTCTGTTAGCTCCAAAGTGCTGCTTCATCCTGCTGGACTTAGCAGCTTGTCTGTCCTCCTCAGAGCGCACTGAAAGGAGTAACTCTGAAAAGGAAGGAGGGTTATTCTTCTTCTGTTCAAGCTGAAGACTGGTAAGTAGACCATTATTCCAGCAGCCTCTACAGAACTGTTTAAGCAGCTGGCGGTCAGAATCTCTAGCAGCTAATCCACCTCTTTTGATGACCTTACTCAAGATTGTCTGCAAGCGCTGCAAATAGCCAGAAGGCTTTTCTCCAGGGTCTTGGTTTGTGTTTAAGAACTTTGCAAAAAGCTCATCGCCATCATCAATGATACCATAAGCAGAGTCAAGGAGGGCAAGATATTCTTGGGGAGAAGCGTTGGGCCCAAGATGTTTCACGATGGTGGCCGCAGGCGGGAAGAGGCTCTCAACCATTTTCCTGGTTGCATGTGTGGCAGACATGGCAGGGTCTGCAAGAAAAAATTCAACGTTGCTGCGCCACGTGTCATAATCCGACTCTGCACTGGGACAGGGAATTCTCCCTGAGAAGGGTCGGAGTCGGGCATTGCCATGATAGTGGAGAGGAAGATCACTGTTCTTGATGACATGCTCAACCACTACTTTTTGTATCTCTGGAGTGGAGAGATGCTCGGAAGGTAAGTACTGGGTCAGGTTTCTAGGTGGGGATGATACTGATGCACCTACCTCGAGTGGGGGTGTACTACGTTCAGTAGAGTGATTGTCACCTATATTGATAGGATTTACAGCAGCTGTGTGTATGGGACTAGCATGCTGAGTTCCTTGATTAATTTCTGATATTTCTGGGTCAGTTGTTTCAGGTTTTGTGGACTCTTGAATCCTAGCTAGCTCATCTAGCAAAACCTTTTCAAAGTCTGCTCCACTAAGCTGAGCGATACCCTTCAGTTCACTTAGGTAGACCTGAGTTAAAGTGGAACCTCTGTCTGCTGTGTACAGCTCTGACAAGAGCTCAATGTGGTGGACAATGTCTGGGCTACTGGAGGGCCTATCAACAGGTAAGTTATCTTTAAGATGCTCAATAGCTTCACCTGACCTATATTCCACTATAGCGGTGTTCTGGAACTTCGCTTCTCTGCTGGTAACTTTAATTACCCTCTCAACCTTACCATACTGTCCCAGGTACTCAATTACTTCATTGTCTACCTCACAACCAGTTACACCACTAACTAGCAGTGAATTAGGTACTTTAACATTTTCCCTTGTAACTGTATCCATGTTTGGTTTTGTACCACAATGTAAATTTATGCAAGTTAAGTAGTATCAATGTTCACAGAAAAAATGCAACAAAATATCACACTGCTCAACTTCACTTTCAAGAATTAAACCAACTCCTGGCTGGCTCGCCAAGTTTATGTAGCACCTCTAACCTCAATGTTAGGAAGAACCCACATTCTCTAGGTTCAAAAAGTTGGACTCGATGTAGAAGTTGAACAGCGATCATTTATTGCATGGAAAACACCATATCAATTCACTGCACATGGAATAGAAAACCCCCCAAAACAAAATAGAGCTCTTTAATAAAAATAAAAAAATAAAACAAAGTTCAAAATAAATTGTCCTTTTCCTTCTTTATCAGAAGATAAAGTTCAGTTCTGTGTTTGGTGTATGTGTGTCTGTCAGTTCCTCTACTACCCGGGTAGATTTTGTGATGAACGATCTTATCTGTGTCAGAGTGCAATGAGTAGGAGTCTATCTTCGGAGTGGATCCCGTTCTCCTTTCGGTCGATCGCCTGGCTCGCCACTGAACCGGAAGGTTCAGAATTCTTTCTGATCAATCCCTGATCCGGTAGAATATAAAAACCAGTCGGAGTCCGAACGAGGGCTTAACACGGTTGTAGCGGCTCCTCTCTCTTTTCCACAACATTCACAGACTCTCTCCTAGATCCGGCAGCTCACTAGCGGGTGTGTTGTTCTGGGATCGGTGTATCGGCAATGAGTGTGGCTCTGTGTATAGGCGCGAACAGAGCGCGCTCCACGACAGTGAACATGAACGCGGGGCTGATACGTCACCTAGTGGCAGGACACGGGAGCTACGTGCTTCTGTGTGTGTGTGTGTGTGTGTGTGTGTGTGTGTGTGTGTGTGTGTTTGTAACAGTAATGGCACATTTTTGGAAAAATATATTTTCTCTAAAAGCGTTATGTACAGAAAAAGACACAGCTAAGTGCATCTGGTTCCTGGAAAACCAAATACAACCTCCTACCCTATCACACACATAGGCTACATGTGCACACACACACACACACACACACACACACACACACACACACACACACACACACACACACACACACACACACACACACACATGTATTATAATAATTTCCTCCACTCTGTCTGTCTGTCTGTCTGTACACACACATAGCCTAGCTCAACATTAACATGTTTTATATTTAAAGTTTGAAGATGACTAAGACAGGAAAGCCAGACAGTTACTGGAGGGACATCTGCACAAAATATGCCCAGGGCCAATACCATTTTTCAACTGGCAAACGGCCAGGGGCCAAGAAATGGAAAAAGGCCTTGGAGAAAATCGATGCTTGCCCCCTGCAGAGCCAGGGTGCTACCAAGGATCTGTTCGGGAGAAGCCTTCAGTGCTCCTGTGGGTTCCACAAGGTAGGTGAAATTATTTTCCCCTGTCTATTCCACAAAGTAAGTGAGTTATTTACTAATTGATTGTTTACAGGTTTGCTTTTTCCTCTGGTGGGCTTCAGTGATTTTGCAGTAATGCCTAATGTTGATGCCTGTTTGCTGTCTTTTTTTAAATTATCTGTACCCCCCCCCCCCCCCCAGCCAGCAGATCTATCATCAGGGGCTGGGTCCAGTGGGGCAGCGGTAGTTGAGACGGAGGCAGGGCAAGTCCAAGTCAGCTCGGAGACAAGGAGAGGAGACGAGGATGCAGGGGGAGTCCGATCCCACACAGAGGCAGGGAGTGGGGATACGGAGACAAGGAGAGGAGACAAGGATTCAGGGGGAGTCCGATCCCACACACAGGCAGGGAGAGGAGACACGGAGGCAGGGGCATCAGTGGCAGGACAGGAAGTGCAGTGCTATGGGTGCAACCAGCTTGTGGAGGCAGGACATTTTTCAGAGCACCTGTCTAACCACCATGCAGAGGAGACCTGTGACACCTGTGGGGCCAAGGTGCAGGGTACTGTTGGTCTTTTGAACCACATTCAACAGGTTCACTATGCCACAATCACTACGCCATCACCGCAAAAGTGCAACAAAAGCACTGCCACCACAAAAATAACACCTAAGAAGACAACACCATCTCTGGTCCGTCCTTTAACCAGTTTTTCATCTGTTCTTCCATCAACGCCATCTCCGGTCAATCCTTTTCACTCCACTTCATTTTCCTCCGGTCTTCCATCAACGCCACCTCCGGTCCATCCTTTTCACTCCACTACACTGCAACACCACACTGCACCACACACTCCAATCAATTGGAAAGGGTTTCTTCCGGAGCAGTTTCGGAAGGTAATCCATGAAGCCGATCAGGTGTGGGTTGCCAAATGCCTCTATGAGCCTACAGGCCAGCTGAGGCAAAAACTCCACGCCTGCTGGTTTTACCCCCCACTGATGCCCAAACCATCTCCTCCTGAGCCTGGGTGGTACTCCCGGCAGAGGTTGTTCATCTGGGCACCAATGAGAACGTGGGGGATTTCTTTGAAATGCCCACAGTGCTCGTTGAGGATGAACAGCTCCGGGATATACCGAAAGGTCAGGGAGGTGATCGACGTGGATAGCCGCTATTACCTAGTGGGAGGGGACTATCCACGTTGCAGCAAGTGCGCACAGCCGGTCTGCCCGTGGAGCCAGGAAATTCTTTCACAGGTGGATGTGGCACACAGGAGCCTGTTCCCCGCTGTCCTTACGACACAGCTGGCTCTAGACAGGCGATGCATGACATTCCTGAAGCCAAGGACCAGCGGGAACAGTTCCTCCTATATGCAGTCTGCGATAGAGGAAGCTCACAGCGAGGAGTGGGCGCGGCAGACCATCCGCTACCTGTCGGATTGTGAGCACCACATGAAGATGGCTACCTTTGTCCCCTCTGCAGCTGTCTATCCTCCTCCACCACCCTTCAGGCCCCTTCCACTCGCCCAGTGGTTTGAGACGGTCCACTCCAACGACATCCTCAGCCATGTGGATGAGATGAAGGGGGTGATCACATCCACCTATGGGAGAATTCTTAAAATGGATTCAACAAAGAAGGTAAGGGTTTCAACAGTAAAAAAGTACGTACAATAACATGTACGTACGTGTAATAACAACATAACATGTATAATTACAGGAAATTGGTTTACTTCTTAGTGCTTGTGTTGTGTTTTACAGATCACCAAGAAGCTGGCTGGCGTGATCGGGGACAGTGCTGCTTGGATGACCAACATTGGGAATGAGTTTGGCCAGGTGTTAAATTCAGTTTTGACAACGGGTGAAGGTGCAGGATTGGAGGATCTGTGCCAAGGCATCGTCACTCGATACCAGAACGCTGGCCAAGCTGAACCTGAGGTGATCTATGTCGACCGGGACTGTTGCAGCCAGTCAGGTGGGTGAAAATTGCTCTCTCTCTCTCTCGCTCACACACACACACACACACACACACACACACACACTGTTAGAACCATTTGTATTAAATGTATTTATTTAATACAAATGCCACTTGGGGGAGAAGTGGCACAGGCAATTGGGAGTTTACTTATGGTGTAACCACACACAGATGTTGTGGTCTATGTTATTATGAATGGTTGTTTTTCACAGGTGTGTCTTCTGTGGCAAAGCTGTTTGACCCGTGGAAGTCTGTAGTGCGGCTGGACAGCTGGCACTTCATGAGGCGCTTTAACTGCGGCCTCACTACGGAGCACCACCCTCTCTATGGCACCTTTTGTGCCAAGATGTCCTCCTGCATTTTTGAATGGGACCAGAAGGATGTGCAACGCCTGAAGGAGGCCAAGAGAGGGGAGTGGAGGACCAGTCACAGTGGACACCCCCCAACTGAAGAACAGCTCCTTGCGTCCATCAGCCCACGGGAACTGAAGAGGCACTGCAGGAGGAGGACGCGTGGAGTGGAGGAGATGCGGCGCATGATTTCCGGGCTGCTGGAATCCATGTGGGACCTGACGGACACCACAGGGCTGCATCTGCTGAACCGTGACAGCATGCGCCACGTCTGGGAGAAGCAGCAGAAGCACCTGGAGTGCCTCCAAGACCCTGCAGGTGTATTACTGTACACAAAGGTGGGGACACTCCAGAAGGGTGGCAAGGAGTTGGATGTCCTCAGGTGTGGTAGGGGGTCCTCCTCCCTGGAGAGTTTCCACCGACACCAGTGTGCATTCATTCCAGGTACATTCACATCTAGGCATACTTACTGTATTGTATGTCTTTTTAAAATGTTATTTTCTGTTATGACAGAGAATGTGTTGTTATTATTTTTTTAATTCAAAATAACACAATTTTATTCAAAATAACACAATTACCACTGTCGGGTATTCATATGTATTCACTTTACAATAATGGTTGACTGAACAGAGTATTTTGTTTCTTAGGCTGGCGGTGCAATGCTGTGCACATGCAAATGTACATGCTGGAGGGGGTGTCGAGGTGGAACATGGGCCGGGCCAAGGAGGCAGTAGACGTGGAGGGGGCCTCAACCCTAAGAAGCTTCGATGTTCGCTTGATGTCCCATCTGAACAACCTCAGCCGGCGCGTCCATGGTTGTGCTCTGGTGTCAGAGTTCACTCCACCCGGGAAACCTACTAGTAAGAGAGATCTCAGAGCAACACTGATTGACCAGAGTATTACATCCCCTCCTCCTCTTTTTCTTAGGCACCCCCCTATTCAGAGGACATGCATTTCTGTTGTGCGAAGATTGTGCTATTCATGTAGGAGATGGATGTGTGTATGTATGTCCTTTCTTTATCTTTGTGTTTATACTGGTTACAGGCGAGCGCATTGCAGTAGAATATTTATTGGCCCAGACCAACAGAGGTGACCTGCTGCTGGCTCCATCGCGGGTCCCTGAAGTCCCCTCGCAGGTGATTGAGGAAGAGGATGAGGCAGATGACACCATCAGCATGCCTGACATTGTCTGCCAGTCGGCTGGTGATCCTCCACCAGCCGACTGGCAGACAAGTGTTGTGGAGGGTGACGCTGAACCCGGACCCCTCGTCACACAGGTCAATAACACTTTCTATAACACCTTACTCAAAAACACAATATTTGACTCAAGTAAATGTGGTCACAGGTCTCTGAAATCCCCTTGCAGGTGCAGGTGCAGGTGCATGTCCCTGAAGTCCCCTCGCAGGTGATTGAGGAGGAGGATGAGCCAGGTGACACCATCAACATGCCTGGCATTGTCTGCCAGTCGGCTGGTGATCCTCCAAGTGCTGTGGAGGGTGACGCTGAACCCGGACCCCTCGCCACACAGGTCAATAACACCTTCTATAACACCTTACTCAAAAACACAATATTTAACTGAAGTAAATGTGGTTACATTTTAATAAGATAAATGAATGTAAAATCAGCATTGCTCACATATTAGAAACAAGAGTGTACATTTATTTGCTTGGTTTTTCTTTTTCTCACTTGCACAGACCAGCCAATGTGACTCAAGGGGCATTGTGGGATGGGATGCGGTTGATGCCCTGTCAGCCTACCTAGTTGGCTTGAATCGTACAATCACCGCCTTGTCAGCCAAGGAGGAGGCAGACATAGTCCACCTGTACACAGCTCTCCATGCCATGGACCAGAAGCCTTCAAGGTACAAAATAGTAATTATTTTGTACACCAGAATTAAACATACATCCATGGAATGAATGAAGAATATGTATGTCTCTTTCACCGTTTAGCTACACCCAGAAGGCTAGGAAGAAAGGACGGGCATCAGGAGGACCGTGGAGAGCATCGAGGAAGCCGAGTGGCTCTGCTCCTGGACAGCAGGCGGCAGAGAGGTGCTTGACCTCAATTTGCTATCATTTTGGTTCAATACAAATCATTGATTAAGAGACAGCACATGTCACTGTGAAAAGTATTTATTAAGTGTAAATTACTTTATTGCAATCCCTATTGACATTGTTACTTGGTTCTTCATGACTTTACATCCTTGATCACAGTCCAGATCATATCATACTTCTCTCCCACAGACTATACATGACTCACGGCCAAGCAGCCCAGGACCCCGAAGACCACAGGGTCAGTGAGTGTGTCTGCCTCAGACTGGCCAAGGAGTTTGAGCAGTCACGCAACAGGCCCAAGGACATGAAGGGGAAAACTCTGCCCACCCCTCAGTCGATTGTGACTGTCTACAGCCACATTAGACAGCTGCTGGAGGACAGCAGTGTTATCGTGGCCCAGACGACGCTGGCTCTGTTGCCGGTGAACACCACCACGGTCTCTGCATGGTATGTGTTATTTCATTTACCTTCCCCATACAGCCAAGACAGTATATTAATATTTAACCTCAAGAAAAACCTCCACCTGCATGCTTGTTATAAAATATGTAATACACTGTATGTAATAACCTTAGGGAGGGAGGATAGGCTTACACATGTAAAATAATGAATGTTTGTCTTGTAGGCTGCTTAGGAGGGACAAGAGGAAGGACAGGAACATGCTGCTGCAAGGCACTGTTCTCCCTCAACAGCTGTACCTGGCCAAGGAGCCTCTCCCTCCAATCAACACTCTCCCTGCTGCCCCTGTGCAACAAGCACATGAAGAGATGACGTTTGAGGAGCCAGAAAACCGCCAGGGGGAAGCTTTCCCCCGCCAGCGCACTCTAGCGGCAAACAAGCCTGTTGTCATCCCTCCGCCACCTCCACCTCCTCAGTTCCCTCCACAATTTGGGCCAGCTCCGTTCCAGCAAGCTCCTCCTTTTTCATATGCTCCCCCATTTCCCCACTTTCCATTTCCCCATGCTCCTCCTTTTCCGTATGCTCCCCCCTATCCACACATGCCATTCACCCATGCCCCTCCTATTCCATATCCTCCCCCATTTCCCCACTTTCCACCTACTCCTGCTCCTCAATTGCAAGCTCCTCCAGAGTGCCTTCCAGGTGCCGAGCCAAGGCAACGTGCCTGGAGGCTGAACAAAGCTGCCCAGGAGGATGAGGACCTAAGGGCAAGGGGGGAACCGCCACGTAAGAGGCTGACAAAGGAGAAATACCACTACACCTGCAAGGGGTGTGGCCAGGACAAAAGCAAGCGGACTGGACACACCCAGCAGAAGGGGCGGTGGTACTGTCCAGAGTCAGGACAGACCCTGGATGACTGGAAGGTAGCTATAGTCACCATTGTCTCGCTCTCTGTTGTTTGTCTGTCTGTCTCTGTGTTGTTCGTGTCTCTCTCCCTATCTGTTGTCATGGAAAAATCCACTGAGATCTCCTCATGTTTCCACAGCTCTCTCTCTGCAGAAACAGAGCTGATCAAAACCCGCCCGAAGCCTCGGACCCACCAGGCCAGTAAGTTGTTTTTTTTTTGGCTACGCCCACACCTGGTCCACTAGTTGGGTGTTGACCTGGTGTGTGTGTGGGGTGTGAGTGAGTGAGTGAGTGGGTGAGTGAGTGAGTGAGTGAGTGAGTGAGTGTGTGTGTGTGTGGCCAGTGACTTCTGTTTCCCGAAGCCTCGGACCCACCAGGCCAGTAAGTTGGGTTTTTTTTGGCTACGCCCACACCTGGTCCACTAGTTGGGTGTTGACCTGGTGTGTGTGTGGGGTGTGAGTGAGTGAGTGAGTGAGTGAGTGAGTGAGTGAGTGAGTGAGTGAGTGAGTGTGTGTGTGTGTGTGTGTGGCCAGTGACTTCTGTTTCCCGAAGCCTCGGACCCACCAGGCCAGTAAGTTGTTTTTTTTTTGGCTACGCCCACACCTGGTCCACTAGTTGGGTGTTGACCTGGTGTGAGTGAGTGAGTGGGTGAGTGGGTGAGTGAGTGAGTGAGTGTGTGTGTGTGTGTCCAGTGACTTCTGTTTAAGTGAAAGGGGAGGGACGGGCATGTACATACTTTAATGCACTCCTGACCTCCTAAACTATGTGTATGAACCAGTGTGTGCGTGTGTGTTACAAGAACTTCCAATGTCAGTGTCTCCTGTTTAAGTGAGAGGGGAGATGCAGAGAGGGGATATTCTGTGTTCTGGATATTCTGTGTTGTCTGCCTGTTATAATAAAGTTGAATCATTTTATTTGAGCCTTCGTGTTTTTATTTAATTTCCTCTTGAATAATAGGACAGTGAGTGTCATCCATTTAATGTGATTGTGAAAACCAAAGCCAGAATCATTTACATTTATTCACAAAACCCAACACTCTGCTGCTCAATTTGGAATTTGTTTTATTCACTTGTGCTGCACAGATGTAGTCTCTCAAATAATTGAGGTTAGGGGAAACATGATGGGGGGGTTATTTACATTTACAGTTATAGACTGTTAATGCTGTTGCAACTTTAAATGTAGCATATGACATTTTGAGTTAATTATTTGAATAGTGTATTATATTCATTTCATCATATTAAGTGCATTCATGTGCATAATTACATGATCACAGGCTTATTACTTTGGTGATTTGTATGGAAAAAGAGTTCCTGTGTTGACTACGTTACCCAAAATGCATTGCATGTATACTTCCGATATTCCCACAGCATCAGTTCGAATCCTTGCAAGAGACATGAAAATGTAAGTGATGATAAACCTTGCAATAAGTGCAAAACTATGTGTAAACAATGTTGAGAAGGTAAGAGAGTAGATAAAAAATGATATAGTGTACGTTCTCCTCCTTTTTTCCTCCTTTTCTTTCTCCCTCTTTCCCCCCCTCTTTCCTCTCTCTTTTTTTCTTTCCCCCCCCCCCGGGCAGTCCCTTTTGCCCCATTTTTGGCCTAATGGATAAGGCACTGGCCTCCTAAGCCAGGGATTGTGGGTTCGAGTCCCGTCTGGGGTGATTTAAAGCAGAGTGGCGCAGCGGAAGCGTGCTGGGCCCATAACCCAGAGGTCGATGGATCGAAACCACCCTCTGCTAGATGTGTGTTTTATACCACAAAGTCAATTGCAATTTGACATCCAGGTCTAGCCACCTCAGCAAACATGTGGATTTTGCCTGAAATTCAGTGCCCATTTTAGAGATCCGCAACCAGTGTTAGCCAACAATGGTTTTGCGCTCTCAATTATGAGGTGAATCGAGCCTGGGTTTGGCAATTTGAGTCAAATACTCAGTGCTCCAAAGCAGAGTGGCGCAGCGGAAGCGTGCTGGGCCCATAACCCAGAGGTCGATGGATCGAAACCATCCTCTGCTAATTTCTGAGTTTTCAATGTTTTAGTCCACCAAATGAATATCTGTTCAATGTATTGGCCACTAAATAAATTGCCATTGACAACCCAGTGCAGCCAATTCAGCAAGCATAAGCATCCCTCCTCACATTCTATGCACATTAAAAATTATGGTACAGATCCATATCCAGTCTTAAAGAAAACCCACCTTTTTCTGTTTCAAACAATGCCAACAGCTGGTTGGGATTAACCTTAGTAAACCTTTTGAACTGAAAGCAATTTCTTGGCAACATATCTGCCCCGGTGGACTAATGGATAAGGCACTGGCCTCCAAGGCCAGGGATTGTGCGTTCGAAACCCGTCTGGGGTGATTAAAAGCATAGTGGGGCAGCGGATGCGTGATGGACCCAGAGGAAGATGAATCGAAACCATCCCCTGCAAGATGAAATTTAACCTCCTGTGTTAGCGTCCTCTGCAAACATCTGGATTTTGCCTGAAATTCAGTGCCCATTTTAGAGATCCGCAACCAGTGTTAGCCAACAATGGTTTTGCGCTCTCAATTATGAGGTGAATCGAGCCTAGGTTTGGCAATTTGAGTCAAATACTCAGTACTACAAAGCACAGTGGCGCAGCGGAAGCGTGCTGGGCCCAAAACCCAGAGGCGCTGGATCGAAACCATCCCCTGCAAGATGCAATTTGACCTCCTGTGCTAGCGTCCTCTGCAAACATGTGGATTTTGCCTGAAATTCAGTGCCCATTTTAGAGATGCGCAACCAGTGTTAGCCAACAATGGTTTTGTGCTCTCAATTATGAGGTGAATCGAGCCTGGGTTTGGCAATTTGAGTCAAATACTCAGTGCTACAAAGCAGAGTGGCGCAGCGGAAGCGTGCTGGGCCCATAACCCAGAGGTCGATGGATCGAAACCATCCTCTGCTAATTTCGGAGTTTTCAATGTTTTAGTCCACCAAATGAATATCTGTTCAATGTATTGGCCACTAAATAAATTGCCATTGACAACCCAGTGCAGCCAATTCAGCAAGCATAAGCATCCCTCCTCACATTCTATGCACATTAAAAATTATGGTACAGATCCATATCCACTCTTTTGAAACCCACCTTTTTCTGTTTCAAACAATGCCAACATCTGGTTGGGATTAACCTTAGTAAACGTTTTGAACTGAAATCAATTTATGCATAACACGTCAGCCCCAGTGGCCTAATGGATAAGGCACTGGCCTCCTAAGCCAGGGATTGTGGGTTCGAGTCCCGTCTGGGGTGATTTAAAGCAGAGTGGCGCAGCGGAAGCGTGCTGGGCCCATAACCCAGAGGTCGATGGATCGAAACCATCCTCTGCTAGATTTGTGTTTTATACCACAAAGTCAATTGCAATTTGACATCCAGGTCTAGCCACCTCAGCAAACATGAGGATTTTGGCTCAAATTCAGTGCCCATTTTAGAGATCCGCAACCAGTGTTAGCCAACAATGGTTTTTCACTCTCAATTATGAGGTGAATCGAGCCTGGGTTTGGCAATTTGAGTCAAATACTCAGTGCTCCAAAGCAGAGTGGGGCAGCGGAAGTGTGCTGGGCCCATAACCCAGAGGTCGAAGGATCGAAACCATCCTCTGCTAATTTCGGAGTTTTCAATGTTTTAGTCCACCAAATGAATATCTGTTCTATGTATTGGCCACTAAATAAATTGCCATTGACAACCCAGTGCAGCCAATTCAGCAAGCATAAGCATCCCTCCTCACATTCTATGCACATTAAAAATTATGGTATAGATCCATATCCACTCTTTTGAAACCCACCTTTTTCTGTTTCAAACAATGCCAACATCTGGTTGGGATTAACCTTAGTAAACCTTTTGAACTGAAAGCAATTTCTTTGCAAGATATCTGCCCCGGTGGACTAATGGATAAGGCACTGGCCTCCAAGCCCAGGGATTGTGCGTTCGAAACCCGTGATTTAAAGCAGAGTGGCGCAGCGGACGCGTGATGGACCCAGAGGTCTATGGATCGAATCCATCCCCTGCAAGATGCAATTTAACCTCCTGTGCTAGTGTCCTCTGCAAACATGTGGATTTTGCCTGAAATTCAGTGCCCATTTTAAAGATCTGCAACCAGTGTTAGCCAACAATGGTTTTGCGCTCTCAATTATGAGGTGAATCGAGCCTGGGTTTTGTTGGGAGAAAAATCTATGGCCTATTCTAGGCTAACAACGGCGCGGGCCCTTTAAGGTATCAGATCAAAATTGAGGAGTAAATAAAGAGATATAAACTGAATTAAACTGAGTAGATTTATTCTTAATCAAAAGCTAATCAAAGTCAACGGGTAAAAGCAAACAATAACAAATACAGCGCTGGTGTCACAAAGAGCTTCGCCTCCGGAGAAGTTCTGCTGATTGTGAGCCCTGAGTCTCAGGTCCGTGGATATCTTAAAGGGCAGGTTCGGCCAGGGGGGATGACATCATGAGCGGATTCATGGATACTTTTTGGTTCAAAAAGGGCAAGTTCTAGTTTGAAGTTAGATAGCAGGGCATATTTAATTGGCTTCCCCCGTCTTTCGTGGGGAGGCTGAGTCGCAGTGCCCATTTTGACCGGGCCTCCCCCGCCTAAGATGTGCGAAGTTTGGGCAGCGTGACATCACCAAGCGCTCTGATTAACATAGCACCCAGTCTCAGGCAGTAGCGCTTATCACCTGCTGCCTCCCTAGACATTTCGTTACATCTGGGTGCGCAAGGGATTCTCTGTGAGGGGAGGAGAGCCTATAAACAATGGTCACTGTGTTTGGTGTCGGACTGGTTCACATGTGGGGGAAGGGTGAAGTATTCATAAACAATGTGAATGTCTATCGTGACCCTGCTATTCTAGCTCTAAGTAACCGTTTGGGCCTTTTACTATTGTGGGATCCTTTAGCATAGCATTCTTAATATATAGCATAGCATTCTTAATATATAGCATAGCATTCTTAATATTTCAATAGTTTGGCAATTTGAGTCAAATACACAGTACTACAAAGCAGAGTGGCGCAGCGGAAGCGTGCTGGGCCCAAAACCCAGAGGCGCTGGATCGAAACCATCCCCTGCAAGATGCAATTTGACATCCAGGTCTAGCGTCCTCAGCAAACATGTGGATTTTGGCTCAAATTCAGTGCCCATTTTAGAGATCCGCAACCAGTGTTAGCCAACAATGGTTTTTCACTCTCAATTATGAGGTGAATCGAGCCTGGGTTTGGCAATTTGAGTCAAATACACAGTACTACAAAGCAGAGTGGCCCAGCGGAAGCGTGCTGGGCCCATAACCCAGAGGTCGATGGATCGAAACCATCCTCTGCTAGTTTTGAAGTTTTCAATGTTTCAGTCCACCAAATGAATATCTGTTCAATGTATTGGCCACAAAATAAATTGCCATTGACAACCCAGTGCAGCCAATTCAGCAAGCATAAGCATCCCTCCTCACATTCAATGCACATTAAAAATTATGGTACAGATCCATATTCACTCTTTTGAAACCCACCTTTTTCTGTTTCAAACAATGCCAACATCTGGTTGGGATTAACCTTAGTAAACCTTTTGAACTGAAATCAATTTCTTTGCAACATATCTGCCCCAGTGGACTAATGGATAAGGCACTGGCCTCCTAAGCCAGTGATTGTGCGTTCGAGACCCGTCTGGGGTGATTTAAAGCAGAGTGGCGCAGCGGAAGCGTGCTGGCCCCATAACCCAGAGGTCGATGGATTGAAACCATCCTCTGCTAGATGTGATCGTTATACCACAACATGAATTTGATGTCCAGGGGCCTCATGTACAAAGGTTGCGTACGCAAAAAAAATGGCGTTCCACGCTCACGTTCAAATGTATGAAACGTGAAATGACTGTGGAAACGTGCGGTGCCTCATGTCAACTTCATGGCTGGCGTACGCATGTTTCTACAGCTATTGTTCCTTTGGCGACACTTAGAGGTGACGCTGGGAAACTGTTAATAATGTCAAAAACAATTAGTCATCAGAGTGATGTGCACGTCAGAGACACACTTATGAACAATTAACACACCCACCGTGTTTGTAATTATACGGGTGGATATGAAAGCATGCGCAATGTGATGAAGAAAATGGTATTACCGATGGCAGCGTAGCGTTGTTAGAGGACCTTGCAAATGGTGCAATCCGACGTTAGCGAGTATTTAGGGAACGCGAGGATTTACTTGCAAACGATGACAATTGGCTCATAAGCCGATTTCGAATGTGCGACAAAGTATGCGGGAGTTATTAGCGTTACGGCATTTGCTCAAAAACAGCGCCACCTAGTGGTCTTCCAAGTGTGCGGCATGAAAGTGACGCATAGAATATATTACTCCGCTTCACCTCCACCTTCAGATCCGACCACTTCTTCTTCACCTGTGTGTGTGTGCACTGCTCGGACCCCACGGCATGTACCGCCTCACACACACGCTCCCACTCATTTCTTGTTCTCTTCATATTGATCCCTGCTGACAGGGGACCAGAGAGAATCTCCCTCCGTGGCTCCACGTCATTCACCACAATCTCCAACTCGGACTCTGTGAAATGTCTTTTCTTTCCTTTGTTCATGCTTGTGTTACACCCAGAGAGTGCAAGCTGACTCAAGGGTTGGCATATTTTAGAAAAGATGTTATTCTGAAAGAATCAATTAAACAAAAAGACAAGTGAGTCGGCTGGTCTTCAGTGGCTTTACTGGTCCTGGTTAACTGCCGACTGAAGAACGCAGCGCAGCCCACAGTTTATATAGCCGCGGGT
The DNA here is from genome assembly GCA_030340625.1 of Merluccius polli. Taxonomy (NCBI): domain Eukaryota; kingdom Metazoa; phylum Chordata; class Actinopteri; order Gadiformes; family Merlucciidae; genus Merluccius; species Merluccius polli. Next base: position 103,549 of record JAOPHQ010001740.1, on the reverse strand, counting down.
GGTCTCGTGCCTTTAATACTTAATAATAATAATAATAATAATAATAATAATGCTTAAAATTGAATGGGGGGTGTCTGTAAAAATGCCAAATAAAGTCCATACATATAAAATAACACATTTAAGTAAGTGGCAATAATATATAAATATCCTCTGTGCCACACTTGCTTGTTTTATCTGATCGGATAGAGGTGAATCTCAGGTCCAGGGCCTATTTACATAGATTTGCATATTTAAATGGGGGCGTGGACAGGGAGGAGTTTGCCACATCTGCACGTGTGCTCAGTTCCACGTTTATCGGGATGTACAAAAGCAACGCGCTTGGATCCATGCGTACGCACACTTGGATACATCTGAATTTATGTGTGCGTACGACATTTTCGGGGTTTTGGCGTACGCCAAAATCCACGCAAAAATCCACGCAAGTCTTCGTACATGAGGCCCCAGGTCTTGCCTCCTCAGCAAACATGAGGATTTTGGCTCAAATTCAGTGCCCATTTTAGAGATCCGCGACCAGTGTTAGCCAACAATGGTTTTGCGCTCTCAATTATGAGGTGAATCGAGCCTGGGTTTGGCAATTTGAGTCAAATACTCAGTACTACAAAGCAGAGTGGCGCAGCGGAAGTGTGCTGGGCCCAAAACCCAGAGGCGCTGGATCGAAGCCATCCCCTGCAAGATGCAATTTGACCTCCTGTGCTAGCGTCCTCCACAAACATGTGGATTTTGCCTGAAATTCCGTGCCCATTTTAGAGATCCGCAACCAGTGTTAGCCAACAATGGTTTTGCGCTCTCAATTATGAGGTGAATCGAGCCTGGGTTTGGCAATTTGAGTCAAGTACTCACTACTACAAAGCAGAGTGGCGCAGCGGAAGTGTGCTGGGCCCAAAACCCAGAGGCGCTGGATCGAAACCATCCCCTGCAAGATGCAATTTGACCTCCTGTGCTAGCGTCCTCCGCAAACATGTGGATTTTGCCTGAAATTCAGTGCCCATTTTAGAGATCCGCAACCAGTGTTAGCCAACAATGGTTTTGCGCTCTCAATTATGAGGTGAATCGAGCCTGGGTTTGGCAATTTGAGTCAAATACTCAGTGCTACAAAGCAGAGTGGTGCAGCGGAAGCGTGCTGGGCCCATAACCCAGAGGTCGATGGATCGAAACCATCCTCTGCTAATTTCGGAGTTTCCAATGTTTTAGTCCACCAAATGAATATCTGTTCAAAGTATTGGCCACAAAATAAATTGCCATTGACATCCCAGTGCAGCCAATTCAGCAAGCATAAGCATCCCTCCTCACATTCTATGCACATTAAAAATTATGGTACAGATCCATATCCACTCTTTTGAAACCCACCTTTTTCTGTTTCAAACAATGCCAACATCTGGTTGGGATTAACCTTAGTAAACCTTTTGAACTGAAATCAATTTCTTTGCAACACGTCTGCCCCAGTGGCCTTAAGCTCCAGTTTCTGGACTGCCTCCGAGGTCCTAACACATTACAAAAGGTCCGAACAATTCCGAACGAGGTCCGAACAATTCCGAACGAGGTCCGAACAGCTCCTAATCAGGTCCGAACACATTCCTATTGAGTTTCGAACGAGGTCCGAACGAGGTCCTAACACTTTTCCGAACAGGTAGGTCACGTGACCGAGGGGGCGCGGTTATCGCTTTAGAGTTGCAGCCGCTCTTTTCACCGCATCAACCTGACTCAGGAAAAAGGTATGGAAACTTGATTAATACTCATAAAAGCAACTCTGTCATCAGGGGCTGGGTCCAGTGGGGCAGCGGTAGTTGAGACGGAGGCAGGGCAAGTCCAAGTCAGCTCGGAGACAAGGAGAGGAGACAAGGATGCAGGGGGAGTCCGATCCCACACACAGGCAGGGAGAGGAGACACGGAGGCAGGGGCATCAGTGGCAGGACAGGAAGTGCAGTGCTATGGGTGCAACCAGCTTGTGGAGGCAGGACATTTTTCAGAGCACCTGTCTAACCACCATGCAGAGGAGACCTGTGACACCTGTGGGGCCAAGGTGCAGGGTACTGTTGGTCTTTTGAACCATATTCAACAGGTTCACTATGCCACAATCATTACGCCATCACCGCAAAAGTACAACAAAAGCACTGCCACCACAAAAGTAACACCAAAGAAGACAACACCATCTCTGGTCCGTCCTTTAACCAGTTTTTCATCCGATCTTCCATCAACGCCATCTCCGGTCCATCCTTTTCACTCCACTTCATTTTCATCCGATCTTCCATCAACGCCACTTCCGGTCCATCCTTTTCACTCCACTTCACTGCAACACCACACTGCTACTCCAATCAATTGGAAAGGGTTTCTTCCGGGCTGGACAGCTGGCACTTCATGAGGCGCTTTAACTGCGGCCTCACTACGGAGCACCACCCTCTCTATGGCACCTTTTGTGCCAAGATTTCCTCCTGCATTTTCGAATGGGACCAGAAGGATGTGCAACGCCTGAAGGAGGCCAAGAGAGGGGAGTGGAGGAACAGTCACAGTGGACACCCCCCAACTGAAGAACAGCTCCTTGCATCCATCAGCCCAGGGGAACTGAAGAGGCACTGCAGGAGGAGGACGCGTGGAGTGGAGGAGATGCGGCGCATGATTTCCGGGCTCCTGGAATCCATGTGGGACCTGACGGACACCACAGGGCTGCATCTGGTGAACCGTGACAGCATGCGCCACGTCTGGGAGAAGCAGCAGAAGCACCTGGAGTGCCTCCAAGACCCTGCAGGTGTATTACTGTACACGAAGGTGGGGACACTCCAGAAGGGCGGCAAGGAGTTGGATGTCCTCAGGTGTGGTAGGGGGTCCTCCTCCCTGGAGAGTTTCCACCGACACCAGTGTGCATTCATTCCAGGTACATTCACATCTAGGCATACTTACTGTATTGTATGTCTTTTTAAAATGTTATTTTCTGTTATGACAGAGAATGTGTTGTTCAATTATTCAAAATAACACAATTACCACTGTCGGGTATTCATATGTGTTCACTTTACAATAATGGTTGACTGAACAGAGTATTTTGTTTCTTAGGCTGGCGGTGCAATGCTGTGCATATGCAAATGTATATGCTGGAGGGGGTGTCGAGGTGGAACATGGGCCGGGCCAAGGAGGCAGTAGACGTGGAGGGGGCCTCAACCCTAAGAAGCTTTGATGTTCGCTTGATGTCCCATCTGAACAACCTCAGCCGGCACGTCCATGGTTGTGCTCTGATGTCAGAGTTCACTCCACCCGGGAAACCTACTAGTAAGAGAGATCTCAGAGCAACACTGATTGACCAAAGTATTACATTCCCTCCTCCTCTTTTTCTTAGGCACCCCCCTATTCAGAGGACATGCATTTCTGTTGTGCGAAGATTGTGCTATTCATGTAGGAGATGGATGTGTGTATGTATGTCCTTTCTTCATCTTTGTGTTTATACTGGTTACAGGCGAGCGCATAGCAGTGGAATATTTATTGGCCCAGACCAACAGAGGTGACCTGCTGCTGGCTCCATCGCGGGTCCCTGAAGTCCCCTCGCAGGTGATTGAGGAGGGGGATGAGCCAGATGACACCATCAGCATGCCTGACATTGTCTGCGGCTGGTGCGGCTGGTGATCCTCCAAGTGCTGTGGAGGGTGACGCTGAACCCGGACCCCTCGTCACACAGGTCAATAACACTTTCTATAACACCTTACTCAAAAACACAATATTTAACTGAAGTAAATGTGGTTACATTTTAATAAGATAAATGAATGTAAAATCAGCATTGCTCACATATTAGAAACAAGAGTGTACATTTATTTGCTTGGTTTTTCTTTTTCTCACTTGCACAGACCAGCCAATGTGACTCAAGGGGCATTGTGGGATGGGATGCGGTTGATGCCCTGTCAGCCTACCTAGTTGGCTTGAATCGTACAATCACCGCCTTGTCAGCCAAGGAGGAGGCAGACATAGGCCACCTGTACACAGCTCTCCATGCCATGGACCAGAAGCCTTCAAGGTACAAAATAGTAATTATTTTTTACACCAGAATTAAACATACATCCATGGAATGAATGAAGAATATGTATGTCTCTTTCACCGTTTAGCTACACCCAGAAGGCTAGGAAGAAAGCACGGGCATCAGGAGGACCATGGAGAGCATCGAGGAAGCCGAGTGGCTCTGCTCCTGGACAGCAGGCGGCAGACAGGTGCTTGACCACAATTTGCTATCATTTTGGTTCAATACAAATCATTGATTAAGAGACAGCACATGTCACTGTGAAAAGTATTTATTAAGTGTAAATTACTTTATTGCAATCCCTATTGACATTGTTACTTGGTTCTTCATGACTTTACATCCTTGTTCACAGTCCAGATCATATCATACTTCTCTCCCACAGACTATACATGACTCACGGCCAAGCAGCCCAGGACCCCGAAGACCACAGGGTCAGTGAGTGTGTTTGCCTCAGACTGGCCAAGGAATTTGAGCAGTCACGCAACAGGCCCAAGGACATGAAGGGGAAAACCCTGCCCATCCCTCAGTCGATTGTGAGTGTCTACAGCCACATTAGACAGCTGCTGGAGGACAGCAGTGTTATCGTGGTCCAGACGACGCTGGCTCTGTTGCCGGTGAACACCACCACGGTCTCTGCATGGTATGTGTTATTTCATTTACCTTCCCCATACAGCCAAGACAGTATATAAATATTTAACCTCAAGAAAAACCTCCACCTGCATGCTTGTTATAAAATATGTAATACACTGTATGTAATAACCTTAGGGAGGGAGGATAGGCTTACACATGTAAAATAATGAATGTTTATCTTGTAGGCTGCTTAGGAGGGACAAGAGGAAGGACAGGAACATGCTGCTGCAAGGCACTGTTCTCCCTCAACAGCTGTACCTGGCCAAGGAGCCTCTCCCTCCAATCAACACTCTCCCGGCTGCCCCTGTGCAACATGCACATGAAGAGATGACGTTTGAGGAGCCAGAAAACCGCCAGGGGGAAGCTTTCCCCCGCCAGTGCACTCTAGCGGCAAACAAGCCTGTTGTCATCCCTCCTCCACCTCCTCAGTTCCCTCCACAATTTGGGCCAGCTCCGTTCCAGCAAGCTCCTCCTTTTTCATATGCTCCCCCATTTCCCCACTTTCCATTTACCCATGCTCCTCCTTTTCCGTATGCTCCCCCCTATCCACACATTCCATTCACCCATGCCCCTCCTATTCCATATCCTCCCCCATTTCCCCACTTTCCATCTACGCCTGCTCCTCAATTGCAAGCTCCTCCAGAGTGCCTTCCAGGTGCCGAGCCATGGCAACGTGCCTGGAGGCTGAACAAAGCTGCCCAGGAGGATGAGGACCTAAGGGCAAGGGGGGAACCGCCACGTAAGAGGCTGACAAAGGAGAAATATCACTACACCTGCAAGGGGTGTGGCCAGGACAAAAGCAAGCGGACTGGACACACCCAGCAGAAGGGGCGGTGGTACTGTCCAGAGTCAGGACAGACCCTGGATGACTGGAAGGTAGCTATAGTCACCATTGTCTCGCTCTCTGTTGTTTGTCTGTCTGTCTCTGTGTTGTTCGTGTCTGTCTCCCTATCTGTTGTCATGGAAAAATCCACTGAGATCTCCTCATGTTTCCACAGCTTTCTCTCTGCAGAAACAGAGCTGATCAAAACCCGCCCGAAACCTCGGACCCACCAGGCCAGTAAGTTGTTGTTTTTTTGGCTACGCCCACACCTGGTCCACTAGTTGGGTGTTGACTTGGTGTGTGTGTGGGGTGTGAGTGAGTGAGTGAGTGAGTGGTGTGAGTGAGTGTGTGAGTGATTGAGTGAGTGGGTGAGTGAGTGTGTGTGTGTGTGTGTGTGTGTGTGTAGCCAGTGACTTCTGTTTCAGTGAAAGGGGAGGGACGGGCATGTACATACTTTAATGCACTCCTGACCTCCTAAACTATGTGTATGAACCAGTGTGTGTGTGTGTTACAAGACCTTCCAAGGTCAGTGTCTCCTGTTTAAGTGAGAGGGGAGATGCAGAGAGGGGATATTCTGTGTTCTGGATATTCTGTGTTGTCTGCCTGTTACAATAAAGTTGAATCATTTTATTTGAGCCTTCGTGTTTTTATTTAATTTCCTCTTGAATAGCAGGACAGTGAGTGTCATCCATTTAATGTGATTGTGAAAACCAAAGCCAGAATCATTTACATTTATTCACAAAACCCAACACTCTGCTGCTCAATTTGGAATTTGTTTTATTCACTTGTGCTGCACAGATGTAGTCTCTCAAATAATTGAGGTTAGGGGAAACATGATGGGGGAGTTATTTACATTTACAGTTATAGACTGTTAATGCTGTTGTAACTTTAAATGTAGCATATGACATTTTGAGTTAAAGGAACTATATGTAGGATTGCGACCTCTCTGGCCAAAACTGTTATTGCAACCACGTTGTAAATACTGTACAGCGTGGTACTCCCTCCCCCTCCTCCCCCAGAGTAGCGGTTGCCAGATTCCCCGTTCCCGGATTACTCAACACAACACTGCGTCTACTAGAAGGAGCAACCATGACAAGTGTTTTACATACTGTTCTTTGCTTTTATTTAGGTAAAGAACATAGAATTGCCTCTGTGTATGAAGTGTGCTATACAAATACACTTGCCTTGCATAGATCCCTGATAATATTGACCAACTGCATCACCGTCACCGGGGCTTCATAGTAATGTGTCCGAGGAGAGCAGCCCTCTCGGACACACACACATGCTCTGACCGCTGTTTTATTATCATCCACACTCCCACACCGTCACCGGGGCTTCATAGTAATGTGTCCGAATAGAGCAGCCCCCAACGGACACACATGCCAGCTCTGACCGCTGTTTTATTATCATCCACACTGCAGTCGGTGTGCAGTAAATGGCACCCTCAATGGTGTGAAATCCTTACATACAGTCATTGAGCAAACGAAAACGCCCTTTCGTGAAAACGCCCATGAGGCAACGACGCAATGATTCGCTTCAAAGATGTTTTTCTAGCAAAAACTGAATAATGGCGATAAGCCAAATATAATTCTAAAGATATACTGCAATAGTTCACTCCAGTGGAAACATGGACCATTTTCATTACCCAACTAAAATATATTTGGTAGGCTAATAGTGCAATGTAAACATGTTCACGAATGCATTTAGTAACGTCAGACATTTCTGACCCGAAACATTTGTAGCTGCAGCCTTCCTTATACAGTAAATGGCTGCAGCTCAGCCTATCTGGCAACCCGGATGGCGACACAGTACTGACTTCGCGATTGGACGCTAGGCAGAAGGTGGCGCAACAGACCAAAACACAAAATGAAAACAAAACAGTTTTCCTGGTACAGAAATATTGCGTTTGAAATTAAATATTCTGGCTGGACTACTATTATGTCTGACATAAATACTTGAAATTAACATGATTCCTCAATGTCTATTGACATATTAGGGTCATTTTATGATTACTTTGAGTACATTTCTTACATATAGCTCCTTTAATTATTTGAATATTGTATTATACATTCATTTCATCATATTAAATGCATTCATGTGCATAATTGCATGATCACAGGCTTATTACTTTGGTGATTTGTATGGAAAAAGAGTTCCTGTGTTAAAAAATGACATTACCCAAAATGCATTGCATGTATACTTCCGATATTCCCACAGCATCGGTTCAAATCCTGCAAGAGACATGAAAATGTAAGTGATGATAAACCTTGCAATAAGTGCAGAACTGTGTGTAAACAATGTTGAGAAGGTAAGAGAGTAGATACAAAATGATATAGTGTACGTTCTCCTCCTTTTTTCCTCCTTTTCTTTCTCCCTCTTTCCCCCCTCTTTCCTCTCTCTTTTTTTCTTTCCCCCCCGCCGGGCAGTCCCTTTTGCCCCATTTTTGGCATAATGGATAAGGCACTGGCCTCCTAAGCCAGGGATTGTGGGTTCGAGTCCTGTCTGGGGTGATTTAAAGCAGAGTGGAGCAGGGTAAGTGTGCTGGGGCCTTACCCCAGAGGTCCATGGATCGAAACCTCTTCTTGATGTGTGTTTTATACCACAAAATAAATTGCAATTTGACATCCAGGTCTAGCCTCCTCAGCAAACATGAGGATTTCGGCTCAAATTCGGTGCACATTTGAAATCATGGTAGAGATCCGCAACCAGTGTTAGCCAACCAGTTGGTGTCAATTATGAAGTGAATTGAGCCTGGGTTTGGCAGTTTGAGTGAAATACACAGCACTACAAAGCAGAGTGGCGCAGCGGAAGTGTGCTGGGCCCATTACCCAGAGGTCGGTGGATGGAAACCATCCTCTGCTAGATGCGTGGTTTATACCACAAAATAAATTGCAATTTGACATCCAGGTCTAGCCTCCTCAGCAAACATGAGGATGTCGGCTCAAATTCGATGCACATTTGAAATCATGGTAGAGATCCGCAAGGGGACCAGGACCAGGATGACGCGATGCACGACATATACACTATGCTCCATGGACGCATAAAGCTCCAGAATGCCAACCCGACCTACTTGAACCTATAACTTAAAAGAGACGGTGGCAAATTGCACTACATGGTTGTAAATAGTTTGTTTTTAGCAATTACGTTTTTTACTTTTAAAGCATTGTGTGAATCTTGTGTGAAATCTTGTTTACTTGCACCTTGTTTGTTTTGCGGGCGGGAAAGCGCATTGCGTATCCGGCACCACGACGGAGAACTATGAGGGCTCGAGGGGTCTCCGTGGTTACGCAGTTGGATAGCGCAATACGCAGTTGTGGAAGTATAACCACCGCTGCGTTGGTTAATCATACTAACGCTCGGGAAGTATTGCATCCCAACGCTAACCCCTGCCAACCCCCCTCATTTTAATTGTGTGCCTGTGGTGCATTAGTGGGGTTCTGTTGTATTTATTTTCTTTTTGTTAAATCAGTTATTTGTTTTAGTTTCATTTTGTTTTGTTTAAATTAAAGTTGTTTTCTTGGTTTCATCTACCTAGTTTATTTCATTTGATGTGGTTTATGTTGGCCACTTTTTGATTTTCTTATTGGTTACTTAGCTTTATTATCTTGGTTTATTTGTGGGACTGTACTAATTGCTCCATCTCCCCCCCCCCCCTTTTCAGTGACTGAGGGCCGGTGGTGGTGCTAGTGGTCTGGTGGCGGTATCCCCTTCCCCCTTTCCGTTTGTGTGCTGTGCTCCCTGGGAATTGGTCCTTCACTACCGTGTATGTCACGTGAGCCTGGGTGATTTTGGTAGTCGAAGTATTGTATTTGGTATTTCGAAGTTTTGTTTTGGTGGATCCCTCCCCTGCCTTCACTGGCTTCCCTCCATTCGGTAAGCCTCAGCACTGATTAGTTTGGCTTGTTTTCCCTTCGCCTGTTGCCGACCCATCGCCTGCCGGACTACCCGCCTGTTGCCCACCCATCGCCTGCCTGACTACCCGCCTGTTGCCGATCCATCGCCTGCCTGACTACCCGCCTGTTGCCGAAACCCTGCCTGCCCGATTACCGCCGGCCTAGCCTGACCATTTGCCATTGCCTTTTATTTAATAAATTCCCTGTCCCCAGAGTAGCGTTCCGGGTCCCAGCCCCAGAGTCCCCAGTGCACCCGAGCCAGGAGCCAACGCTCCCGGGCTCGGTTCCCCATCCGGAGTTCCCAGCACACCCCAGCCCACGCCAGTGACCTGCGCGCCCGAGCTGCCCCGCCGGTCCAGCCATCATCCAGGTCGTCCTCCCGAGCAGGTCATCCGGTCCAGCCATCATCCAGGTCGTCCTGCCGAGCAGGTCATCCGGTCCAGCCATCATTCAGGTCGTCCTCCCGAGGCCACGCCAGCGACCTGCACTCCCCAGCCCACGCCAGTGACCTGCACGCCTGAGCTGCCCCGCCAGTCCAGCCATCATCCAGGTCGTCCTCCCGAGCCCACGCCAACGACCTGCACTCCCCAGCCCACGCCAGTGACCTGCGCGCCCGAGCTGCCCCACCAGTCCAGCCATCATCCAGGTCGTCCTCCCGAGTAGGTCATCCTGTCCAGCCATCATCCAGGTCGTCCTCCCGAGCTGCCTAGCCGGCATCCTGGCCGTCCGCCCGAGCTGTCCCGCCAGTCCAGCCATCATTCAGGTCGTCCTCCCGAAGCCACGCCAGCGACCTGCACTCCCCAGCCCACGCCAGTGACCTGCGCGCCCGAGCTGCCCCGCCAGTCCAGCCATCATCCAGGTCGTCCTCCCGAGCTGCCCCGCCAGTCCAGCCATCATCCAGGTCGTCCTCCCGAGCAGGTCATCCGGTCCAGCCATCATCCAGGTCGTCCTCCCGAGCTGCCCCGCCAGTCCAGCCATCATTCAGGTCGTCCTCCCGAGCTGCCCAGCCGATGGGGGCGTCACCCGCCCCGCCCGCCCGAGTTGCCCTACTAGAGGGTTCCCGCCTCCAGGCCCCCTCCACCCATCCCGGTCACGGACAACCACCCGTCCGTTGTTGACCGTCCGCCGAGAGGCGTCCGTAGAGGGGGGGTACTGTTACACCACGTCCTGCTACACGGTCCAACACCCCCATCTAGTGGCCGATTGTCGCCACTAATCATCATTCCCCCAACACACCTGTATGTAATCGGCAATCACCATGCCCTATTTAAGCCGGGGATCTCCAACCAGCCAATGCCAGTTCGTGCTTTGGTTCACCCAACTGTTGCGAATTAATAATAACATATGTATCATCAGGCTGTAATCTACACATAGCCACAAAGGAGTAGAAATAAATATACAAGTTGTAGTAACTGCACCTCAACACCAGATGGCAGCAAACATAATACACTGGGGGCGGGCGCTCAACACTAGCCATTAGGCGTCATAGAGGCCACGCCTCCTGCCCAGAGGCATCCGGGCGGAAACATCCGGTTAGAATCAGAGCCCCCAGGCAGCGCATCGGGACGGATGCAATGCGAGGGGGTCTCTCCACGCGGCGTGAACTATACAATACCCCTCCTTCTGCTTCATAGATTAATATAACTAAAGCTAAACAAATAAAGTGAGTTAAAGCGTTCCTGTTGTCGGCGGCCTTCTTCCTCAATGAACACCCCCACAATCTGGTGACCCCCGACGTGATTCGGAGGAAGGAGCCGGACCGAGAGAGCGGAACTACACAGCAGCACACAACTTGCCACTTCTGTCGCAGGCCGGCCATTAAACCAGGTAAGCAGAACCTGACTGAATCTGCATAGATAGATGGATAGATATAGAGACATTATGTGGCAGAGGTGGCTAGTGTGTGTTGTTGCAAAGCCCTGGTTCTCCGGTCCATAGTCGTTACAGTTATAAGCCGACGAGGAAATGAACAGGCGCTCAACTCTGATTGGGAATTAGTTAAATGATATTTTGTCGTCATTTTACGACCATTAGAAGAAGCAAAGGGCCAGTATCGTATATGTTATTAATAAACTCGGAGTAAGCCTCCTGGGAGTATAAACTTAAAACTCGGTGCAAGCCTGGGAGTATAAACTCAAACACTCGGTGTAAGCCTGGGAGTATAAATTCGGGGTATAACCCCTAGAGTATAGGAGAGTGGAAAACGGAGATCGATAGGGTACAGATTGCTACTAACATTGCTACTAACATTGCTACTAACATTGTTACTAACATTGTTACTAACATTGCATTCTCAAAGAGCTAAGCTAACTTGCATGAAACATAATATAATTTGTGTGACTAATCCTGCATGTGCTAAAGCTTGCTAACTTTGCTAAAGTGCATCTTAGTTATATCTGCAGAATGTGGATGTAACTGAAGATCCCACCACGTGGGGGCTGTTCATGGCCTTTGTTCCTCATAGAGGGATGGTAGCATTCCTGTGCTATTAGCCGCAGGCTACCACGCGGGGGATAGGCTAGGTGTAGGTATGTGACTGAAGATAGCCCACCGCGGGGGGTTGTTTATGGCCTTTGTTCTCCAGGGGGGATGGTAGCATTCCTGTGATCTTAGCCATACGGTCCCACGTGGAGGCTAAAGGCTATGCTAGGTCTAGGGAGAGACAGTAAACTCATCTATCTAACCTATAGACATATACCTAACAGTGCAAGTGGAGTTGGAGCACTTGCACATACGGGCACACACATAGTTGGACATATACACTATATTACCTAGGAAGATATAAAGTGTGCACACTTAGGAGTAGTTCTATGCTATAGTAACACCACAGGGAGCATAGATAAGATTACAAATCCCTGTAAGCCATTTTGGGAGTTTACTTAGTAAACCCCCACTGGCCAAGACCCCCCACCCAGACTACCCAGACTTTCCCCCCTCCCCCGACGACTGACCATGAAGAAGGGGACAAAGGGACATGGCGTTGACCAGTCTATCATTTACTTCGCGAGACGCCATTACATTGCGCGAGTGTGCTAAGTGTGAATGAAGTTGTGCGCTCCTAGAATGCAAGGGGAGAAGGCAGAATGAAGGCAATACAATAATTCGGTTTAATGTTATTATCTAGACATTTAAATTCATAAATAACTATGTTAACAGATGTCATTACTGCGATAAAAAGTGTTGTTGTGTAAAAACTGATTATTCATAAGCATCAACTTGTCAGTAATATGAAGGTGTTCAAAGTGACATTAACTCTTTGTTTTATTCTTTCCTTTAACTTTAAGAGAAGGAGGGGACCTCCATGTCCTTTCCAAAGACAGATCATGAACATCTTTTTGTTTTTATTAATTATAAGGTTAACAAAGGAGGAAAGGAATGTTGGACATGACACAATGAGATGGGGACAGTAAGTGGTGATTCTTAAAACAAAAGGATGTATTTAGAAAGTCAGAGGGAAGTAAATAGAAGGGTAAGAAAAGTGTAAGAAAAGTTAGAGAAAGTGTAAGAAAAGTTAGAGAAAGTGTAAGAAAAGTCAGAGAGTGAAAGAAGGGAAAGGGAGAAACGTGGTCAAGAGATAGAGGGGCAATAAAGAGGTATGCAGGAGTTTACCTATAATAATAATAATAATAATAACAATAATAATAATACATTTTAGTTGAAGGTGCCTTTCAAGACACTCAAGGTCGCCTTACAGTGCAAAATGGTAAAGGGACAACAAGCTCAGCATGTCCATGGGGATCGCAGTACAATAGAGGAGTTAGAATAAAACATAATAAAGGAAGCGCTGCGAACATTAGAACGGTTAAAGATCTGTTGGGACATAGAAAATACATATGTAGGGGTCAACCATGTATTTATGTCTGTTATTTGTTTTTTGTTTCCTGTTGATTTGTTTTCTTTGTGTATTTGTTTTATACTTTTAACTGTTTGTGTAAGTGTTTTGGTGCTTTATAGGACAAATAGCAGACCAACAGCTCAGTTACGTCACATGAAGCCCCGAACCCCTGGTACCCCCTCATGAGTATTTGTGCATAAGATGGTTGATGGGCATAATACGGCCCTATCTGATAGTATCATTTAAATCAGAAGTTATCTCCTCTACCACTCGTCCACAGTAGTCCAGGGGTCAACCAGCGCTGGGGGGCGTTATGGTCCAGGGACATTCCCTCTCACCAAACTGAGATGGGGAGCCCGCCCTAAATGACGATGTGGGAGTGTGGTAGTGTCATAACCTGATACGCAGTGTTGGGGTGTAACAATTACACAAGTCCATTTGTAGGTTGCTCAGTTTACTTCCATAATGTGGTGTCCATTGTTTTGTTTTTATGTACGATGTTTTGTTTTTGCTCAATGACCGTTGCTAAGGCTTAGATGGGCCGAAGTGTTTTCACCTGGGACACACACACAGGTGCCATTTGATTATTAGAGGTGACTTGGACGATGACAATGAGGAAATTGAGGTTGGTTTATTTGAGGTATACCCATTTTAAGTAAGCAAAACTATTCAATGAGTATTCAATGACTATGTGTGACTACATATATATTCGATTTTTACTTCATTCACCATATTCACCTATTGTTTGACTAACCTTTGTATGCACGTTGGTTTTGATATAACTTTCACATATGGTTTGAACTACTTAGATTAGTAACGATATAAGATCATTTAGGATTTGGACATGCCTGATCTATAATTCCATAATAGAAACGACTGTCTACATATTGTTTGTTGTATTGTGTTAGATGTTTTTCTGCAAAGATACTGGTTGGTTCTGGTCTCTCTTCCCCTCAGGACAATGGAGGGGGGTCCATTAGAGAGAGGACAGTTGATCTGGGGTTCCTGCCCTAAATGGACTCAGAGACTCATATCTGGACATTGAAATGGACTGCATACACAAAATGAACAGCAGGAACATTGCTTCCTGTTACCAGCGGTTGATAAGTTTCATATTAGGAGACAACATGGCTGACAGTCTTATCTGAATGTGATGTGTTTTTACACTCTATATTTTCTATTTTTTTTATTCTTTTAATGATTGATTATTTACAAGTGATTGGTGTTGAAAGATGTTAACACTCTGTAATGATGATTTGTTGTGCATTGACAGTGATTGGATTGCAGAGAAGTGCTTCATCCTGATGGGGGGTGAGATCTTCTCTAGATTAGGAAATCGTCATGATACTCTTTTTTCATCTCCTAGAGGTGGTTTTCGACTGGATGATGGTAACCCGACCTGGACAGACCTCTCTTCAGCTGCTGAAAGGGTAACTGGGAAGAGATCTTCCGGTGGGGTGAGACTAGCTCATGAATTTGGCCTTATTAGAACAATTAAATAAGTTTACCTAGTCTAAAAGTAAATTAAAATAATGTGGGCATAAGATTCAAAGGTAACGCTAGAAGACTAAAATAGTTGTGCCAAAAAGCTTGATAAACTAGGACCTAGAATCACTGTCATATACATATATTTTATGATATCATCAATATATAAAGGCCAATACAAGCAGGAAGAATGAATGCAACATGCTTAACTTTGTGTTAATTTTGCGTGACTTTTTCAAAGTCACGAGGGGGGAATAAGTAGTGTATTTTATTTTCAAGGAGGGAAATATTTTTGCATTTTATTTACAAGGGGGGAATAAGTAGTGTATTTTATTTTCAAGGAGGGAAATATTTTTGCATTTTATTTACAAGGGGGGAATATTTGTGCATTTAGATTTTTTGTTTTTTGTTTTTTTCGTTTTAAGTGTTGAATTTGCATAAGTCAGACATATGTTCTTTGAACATTTGCAAGGACCTGGTTAAAGTAAGCATTGGGAAATACTTCAGCAATCTGTTGGGAAAGGATCTAATGCACAAGCTAGTTTATTGATATAGAAAATTGGGAATTACTACGCCAACGCCTAATGCTGTTATGCTGTGTTTAATACCTTAACTTGTTAGCTTTTTCCACCGCCGTGTCAAAACTACAGCGCCAACACCGGGTGGTGCAGCAGTTACCCATCAAACAGCGGTTAGGTTTCATTCTAAGTCACTGGGAATGGTGGAAAGAGTGAATGGGACATTCAAGAAACTGACATTTCCGAGAAACAGAGTTTCAGAGCCAAAGGACGAACCACCAACCAGGGTGGAGAAAGGTGACCAGGTGTACCCGAGAGTGTTCAGGGGACAGTGGAGCGTCCCGACTTGATCAGGCTGTGGTACATAGAGTGGTACCTGATTTCCTGGAGTTCGGCACCTGTGTCTAGGAAACATGGCACCTGTTTTACTTGAATGTTGAATTATTAAACACACAGTATGGGTCACGGTTGTCATTACAAGGCAGTTTAAATTCGGATGTGTTATGCTGTTCTCCCATGATTGCTTTAATAATGAGACGGATGCATTTCTTTGATGCTACTGGAATATGTTCTGACTACTGGTGATGAGTGGATCCGTGGGGAAGGCACACATGGGTACGTGTTAGTAACCTTGGCGTGTGGGCCTTGCCTATGGATCACAAGATGGGCATTGAATTCATGAACTGTCCGACCTGAGGTTGGCTACGGATACGGGGATAACACTGTGATGATGTTTGAGAAACCTGCGTGCATGGAAACCACCTGAGCCATTGCATGCATGTCCACAGGGCGTTTTTTAGTTCTATATAGGTTTACTATTCCTTATACCTGGAGGTATTGATTTTGGTTATACATGCATATAAGTATTTGAAGGGATTTCATATGATGAAAATACTATGCATTAACTACTATGCCTTTGTGTCCTCAGGATACTGTGATGATGGTATGACATATTGATTGTATGATGTGATGATAATTTGTCTACTGTTTGTTGGCTACGGCCCATGTATTCTTTGAGACACACCAAGGTGAATGCCGTCCAATTTAGAGATGCGACAGGTTTTCCTCCTTTATAGTGGGGGGTTTTCCCGAACTAAGTCGGTTGGTGATGTTGATGTTGACCCACGGTAACCAAACCGTGGGGTTTTTTCTTTTTTCGCTTGAATTTATACTCACCATTTTTAGACCTTACATGATACATTGCATTATTAATTTATAGTATGGTCATCAGTGATGACCAAGGAGGGACTGTTGCGAATTAATAATAACATATGTATCATCAGGCTGTAATCTACACATAGCCACAAAGGAGTAGAAATAAATATACAAGTTGTAGTAACTGCACCTCAACACCAGATGGCAGCAAACATAATACACTGGGGGCGGGCGCTCAACACTAGCCATTAGGCGTCATAGAGGCCACGCCTCCTGCCCAGAGGCATCCGGGCGGAAACATCCGGTTAGAATCAGAGCCCCCAGGCAGCGCATCGGGACGGATGCAACGCGAGGGGGTCTCTCCACGCGTCGTGAACTATATAATACCCCTCCTTCTGCTTCATAGATTAATATAACTAAAGCTAAACAAATAAAGTGAGTTAAAGCGTTCCTGTTGTCGACGGCCTTCTTCCTCAATGAACACCCCCACACAACCTCGTTCCAGTGATCCGAGTACCCGCCTGTTGCCGACCCCTGCCTGCCTGAATACCCGCCTGTTGCCGACCCATCGCCTGCCTGACTACCGCCGGCCTAGCCTGACCGTTTGCCATTGCCTTTTATTTAATAAATTCCGTCTCCGCCTCCCAGTGTTCAGCGCTTGAGTCCACTCGTCCCGTTTCTTAACGGTCTCGTCACGTGTTGCATGTTTTTCCTATTCTAAAAGAATACAGTTGGTAAAGATTTAAAGACATTTTACTCATTTTACTGTCTTTTATTGCTAGAACATGATTTTTTTTTTTGTACCTTCACACAGTGTTTAAAGTGAAACAATACTCTAAAACCACTTATTTCAGCTGAAAATGGATGACTTCAGACATATCCAGATGCTACACAGTAATTCTGGTGCAAATCTTGCCATTTTTGGTGCACTGTTTACAATCGGAGGCAGAGTAGTAGAGTTTAGCCCCATAGCAAGCCACTTTTAAACATTTGGGTACTGCATCTGCCATCTCCCAATGGAAGATAGCTGGAGGCTTGGAAACTAGAGTTGGGGTCGAGGGGAAGGGAAGATCTGACCGACTGAACTTGTCTTTGAGCTTCCAATGGAACCTTCTCTTCCTATACCTGCAGCAGCTGTCAACTCATTTGAAAAGAGTGGGGGAGACGATGCAAAACCAACATAAAGAGAGCAATTGTATGCTTTAATGTTAAAGAAATATGTACAGTAAGAATTCAATTCAGTAAAAAATATATACATTTCTTTTATACAGAAATATAATCCAATGACTTTAAAAAAAACATTTTAATTTTTTTCTGTCATATGGAAATTCAGATAATAATGTATGAAGCTTAACCTCACTGCGTTACTAATCTGTTCAAAAAAGTAATGTAATTTCCAGTAATATTCTAATGTGAGTGGACATAAACCCAAATCTTTGAAAAAAGGAACACTAGGCTAGTGAAATAAAAATAATACATTCAGTCACCTCATTTTAAATACACACCTTTTACAAAAAATACAACTTACAAGGAAGCCTACAAATAATTACAAGATATTATTTACAAATAATTAATGAGTATATAACATTTGATGGCAATCAAGCCTGTTCCACAAAACATTTTGTCAATACATTTTGCTATTATGATCTCTTTGACCTTCTAGCATGGGTCAAGTGAAGTTCAATCCTGGAATTGCCAGGCCAATCGTGTCTCTAACAAAGTAACTTGGAATGAAAAAGGATCAAAACAATGCCGTAGGCGCAACATGGCAACATTAATGCCTGGCACACTTTTTATTAAATTTACCTAACAATAGATGAAGATACATTTAAGCGTTTTGGTCGTTAAAGGGGCTATAGACGATATCCTGAACATTAATATAGCAGCAAACAACTATTGGCTATGTAGAGATATAGTGGAGTAATGGCGTCCTGACCAGAGAGTGACGTCACCCTCCCTCTGTGTGTGTTGTAATCTGAGCTTCTATTTTCTTTGTTTTGGTGTCTGGTCCGGCCGCGCGTTCATGATAACGCACACGCCGTGCATGAGATGAGTTAAGAAGGTAAAGAACACTTCCACTTGTTGTGGTTTGAGATGCTGGTGCTCTAGTGCGACATCTTGTGGCTAAATATATAGTCTATAGCCCCTTTAAGTGTATGGAAGGCAACAATTTTGCCAAAGCAGCACACCGATTCCATTCCCGAACATCCCAGTCCTTACTCTCAAAACCTTAACTAGCAAATCGCAATCTCACTATCAAAAACTTGACTTTAGTGTAAACAAACATGGCGGACGGCAGCCATGCTATGATAGCTATGCTAGCTTTTGCGCTCGTGAACATATGCAGAAAAATGAAAGAACTGTTGACGAAGTCATGACGGTGTAAAAATGGACTGCACATGTTGCAGCGTGAGGTGGACTGCTCTATTTCGGAAATCCATCTAATTTCCGCTTTTGCCGCCTTGGCTTCTGTTATTACCGGTCAGCGTGGCTCCCAATTGGCTATCATCTTTCCCATGTGACAATCCATACACTGCATACTCGGCTGTCCTCGGAGTTCCCTCCACACTACAGGATATTGGATTGTAAATATTGAACATGTTTAATATTTGCAATTTCAAATCGGTGCGGCCCCGATTGGATTTGAGGCAGCAAAAAACAATCTTAACATACACCGTCCACACCACAGAAAATTGTTAGAACCATTAAAAAAATCGGGGCTATCGGAAGGGCACAAATCGGGCACAAAATCATTATATAATAATTATCCTGTTGTGTGTACCCAGCATAAGGGGACAACTGGATAGAATGAGCTACAGCGTGACATTTTAATATATTCATGCAGAGATCTAAAGCTGTTAAGAGAAAATATAACATCAAAATGAACAGCAGACAGTATAATATGGCATATGTGTAAAACACTTTTAAATTCATCATGAATATCCCCTGTGTAATTGTATTTTCGTTTGGCATATAAATCCATTACAATATATTAATTTGATTCTAGCATGTACAGGCACAAAGTCTGATATTGGCCATCACTGACGTTTAGTACAAAGTATAAACTCATTTTAGGTGGAATGAAAAAAAAGTTGACAGTTGGGTGCTCTTCGGTGATCCATCTTCGGCAAGTTACCTTTGGTTATTCCTCTTTATGACGCTCCCATTTCATAGAAAAGTCACACTGATGTCCTTGGCTTGCGTATGACAAGGTGCACAGGACCGTCGCTAGCAGCCTTAATGAGGTTCCAGGCATCATAGTGCATGAGGCCCACAAGGGGGTGGCTATTGATGGCAAGGACCTCATCACCTACATCAATGGCCCGGGATAGCTCTGCAGCACCTCCTGTTGTAGACAAAGTACTATAGTTAATGGATGCATTTGCAAGAAACTAAAGTCAACAATCCTTGACAGATGCATGGGCGGTCTTCCAAGGCAGGGGAACAGGGGAACCATCACGTTCTGCCATTTCTAATATAAGAGATTACTGCTTCATCCACATATTGTGAAACATGATGTCAATAGCCCAACATTTCCGAGTTGATGTTGCAATTTTCCCACAATGTACATATGAAGCAGCTCTTAATACTCTACTATTATTTCCCCTTTAATATTACTCATTATTATTATTATTATTGTTGTTATTATTATTATTATTATTATTATTATCATCATCATCATCATCATCATCATCATCATCATCAAATATAGCCTACTTTTAATGAAGATATATGGATGGAGGCCTAAACAACCAACAGCGACCCCAGGGATGCATAACAGAGACATGTCTGTCATCACTTTAGACTTAAATTTCTATACATATATTACATGTACATTACCTAGTTTTTGTCTGATTCTTGTCTCATAATTATGAGACCTTTTCTCATAATTAAAAGTCTAAAGATTTCATGTATCTCATAATTACAATGTTTTTTTATGCACGTCATAATTACATTTAAATTACATACAAAATACATTTTTATACATTTTTTTCCCCAAACGAATGCAATACACTTTTGTAGAATTCTCATGATGTATAGGAAATGCAACAAAATGAGGAAAGCCGGTTACCTTTAAAAATGCGTCTGACATGCAGGGGTCTGTCTCCCTGGGCCGAGCCTCTTCCCCCCTCCAGACTAAAGCCCAGGCCAGCAGAAGTCTTGTGAAGCTCTACCTTAAGAGCACCATCAGGACCTACTTCAACTACTGACAAAATAATGAAAGGTTTGCAGTGTAAGATCAGGACACATGAATGCAGACATGCAATTAAATAAAAATGTAATAGTCTTTGGGAAAAGTTTAAACATTGAAGCCCAGTTAAAACTTGTTTTTCAAACTGGGTGGAAATTAATTAAACAACTAAGCTACCAAACACATTTTAGTTATTGATTATGTGATTCATAATGGTTTTATTTGAAAAGTGTGGAACTAAGATTATCTTGAATCTTTATGGGGCTTCTATCTGTGTCACTGGGGCCTAGTGTTGGGCTTTCTAACTTCACTTGATGCATGTGTCCTCATGCACTACCACCCATGTCATAATGTAATCATAATCCAACACATAACCCAATGTTTTGATCTGACAGACATAAAGATATCAAGTGCACACACATTCACATCACTGAAAAAACTCAGTGATTAAAAAAAGGAGTCTTTATTTTCAGGTGAGAAGATTGTGTCTCAATCTTACAGTATGATATGAGTATATTTTGACATTAATAGACTAATGTTAGACTAGTTAGTTCTGTAAGTCATAGCATTATAGATTTATATTATTTTCCTACCACTTACACCTACTTTAAAAGTATGTATTTTATGGTTACTCATATTTCTTAAAACAAATCCAGGTTTACACTAGATATAGACTATTAAAAGTTGTAATTTTTAATAGTGTACAAAATGTATATGCACACATTGGCCATATCATGTTATTCTGACCTGCTCCAGCCTCCATTGAGTTCTCCTTGGTGCACAGAGAGAGTTGCCTTGGCTGATGTAAAATGTCAACGCATGGAGAGCCACCGTGTTCACTTTCTTGGCCTCTGCAAATGACAACTATGTTCTGGGTGAACATCCGGGCTTGATGGAGACGGAACAATGCTTCTCCATGGGTGATGCCTTCCAAGCTTGTACCATTTATGGAGAGGATACTGTCCCCCTTGCAAATGGTGCCCTCAAGGCTAGCAGTCCCTTTGGTGAACACCCGATGAACCTTCCCAAAAATAACACGTAAGAATGTAAAAATAACTCATATACTACAAAATTGATAAATGTTAAATTACTAATTTACACTGACTTTCGTTTCCCTTTTTTTTTGCGATTGAGATTGCGTTTGAGCAAGCTGCCCAATTCCTACCTGCTCTTTAATGACATAACTGATTTCACATTGAATAACAGGCACTTTGAATAACAGCATTTGCTAAATTACTAAATAGTAAATATTTTGTTAGTACTATTTGTCCTTACCGTTACAGATTTCTGCTCAAGGTCCACTCCACCAGCAATACTAAAACCCAGCCCTGAGCCCTCTTCTTTGATGAGGACAACAAAGAAAGTATCAACTTTAACCTGTAGCGAGAGAGTTAACATCCAGGTCAAGTCCAATTACTTTGATAAGGTCATGTTGTAATTAGAAATAATGGTAGATATACCACTCTGTGAATGAAATAGTTACCTCAGATAGGGCCTTAGTTTCTTGGAGCAGGGACAGTACATCAGATTTACTCTTCAACAAGGACAGCACTGCTTGTAGCCTGCTCTGGTCCAGAGGAGAATTTGCCAACTCCTTTAGACTGCAGAAGGTAAAACAAGAAACCACTTCAGGAAACATACAAACATTTTCTGTACTTTAATTCAGAAATACATATATTAATTGCACATCCAACCTGGTGGTAGGACTTTATATTATCCAAAGTTTTAATACAATTTGTATCAGTTTTAACATCAATACTTAAAACGTCTGAATCATCTTACCTAATTGACCAGCCGCTGAGATCTGGGTGGTAGCGATCTGTTCTGGAGTGTTCCTGAGTAGATTCTTTAACAGCCCTTGGATTACCTTCTATAACAACCACCCCTGTTGCAGTTTGGTCAGAGCTATTGTCCATGTGGGACTCAGTAGGCTGTATCCCTGGGTCAGTTTTAAAATGCACTGCACTTGGATTGCTGCTGAAGTCCTCTGTGCATAGCTTGTCTAGTTCAGGCATGCTGAGCGCCCTGAGCTCCCGCATCTTGATGCGGGAAAGGTTGGCATGCCCCCTTGCATGCTTCCTTTTAAAGACGGGTGGTGTTGTTGGGCTGAGGCCATCAGAAGCTTTTGGAGCTACATCCATAATCTTGTCCTGGGAAGCTGTGTTGCAGTCTACAGGCAGGTCAAAGCTAGTCAAAGTAAAGCTAGAAGGAGACTTGGTGAGAGATAGCGAGGGAGGTGAGGAAAGGTTGAGGTTCTCCACACCAGAACTCAAACTTCTCTTTAGTGCACGGCAGTCTATAGCACTGACTAAACCCATATAACCAGACAACCTCTGGGTAAGTGAAGGTCTGCAACTTAAAGCATAAGATGAAGGAATGTCAATGCCTTTAACTACTGGCTTTTCATAACTTGCCAGATTCTCAAAAGACTTGATCTTTTGTTGGACTGAGAAAGGATTGGGGTCCACAGGAAATGCACTATCTGTAGAAAAACTTCGTCTTTCCATTGCTTTTAAATAGAGGCTTGACCGACTGCATTTAATGCTCTCATCCGTCTCTGATGTTTTTAATGGTTTTGTACTATTATAACTTGAATGCATCTCATTTGCAGACTCTGCTGATTTGACTTCTGCCTTACTAACGATACCATTTGATTTTGCCACCCTAAGGATGGAGCATGGCAATATAACCATTGGAGCTACACTACCGTTTGTGCTTCCATTAATTTTGTCATGCAGAACTGTCCTTTCAGTTGTGTTACAGTCCTTTGTAGTCATAGGTTTATGTGCCTGAACAGGTGTGGGAGATGAAGTGGATGACAATCGGACCTCTATAAATGTCCTCTGTGTTGCAAATGTCTCTTGTTTGCTACATGATTTGGCAAATACTCGAGAGCCTTGCTGTGGCTCACACCCTTTTGCCTTATTATCAAATGGTGCTACCTCTAACGTTCTACTGGGAATACTTGCCTTGCCTTTAGCTTGGCCTCTATTTAATTTTGGAGACCCAGGACAGGTTATCTCCAATTGTTTAGTGACTCTTAACCTACCGGATACATCCATTTTCTTGGGTTGTAGTTTGGGTGACTGACGAGGGGAGCCATTAGCATTTCTAGCGACAGGGCTTTGTGCTCTGGTGGGTAATAATACAAGTTGCTCCTGGTGCTTGCTTTTACTCTTAATCATCAGGCCTTTTAATCTTGGTGCACTGGTGTTTGGTCTATTTTGAGATTTCTCCTGGGGTTTAGTTTTACCTGAAATGTTGACACATTTTGATTCTGCTACCCTATGCAGTGGACTTGTGGGAGTATTTGATATAGTTCTGGAGTTGGGAAGAACTTTTTCCCTTTCATTGTCTCCTATTGACTGAGAACTTGACAGTGTTGTGTCTAACCTGCTGTTGTCTGAGCTGGTAGTCTTTGAATCTGATGATGCAAAATGCTGTGCTCTCTGTTCATCATGTTGTCTCAATGAAATTGCAGTATTGGATGGTAACTTCTCAATCTTTTCAAGATTTGAAACAGTTAATTGCTGATTATTCAATTTTGGGGCCTGACTGCTAAACATGCTAAGACACACAGCACTGGATGTCTCAACTTTGGAACATGAGGTTGTATTGGTGTGGCACTCTAAAGACTCCAGATGCACTGGAATTGAATCTGTGGAAAACGTGCATGACTCCTGGCAAAAGGAAAGACTAGATTCCCCAGGCAAAGAGACCCCTGAGGCATGAGAAATATGTAGATGATCTTCCAGGATTACAGGGCCATCTTTGCTTGTCAGTGAAATTAATTCAGGGTCCTCCAGTAAACGAGAGGTCTGAGCAATGTTTTGCTCAACCTTTTGGCCATTATTCTGTGGAGACAAAGTCTCTTTTATTAATTTGTCCATTTGATCAACAGGTTTCCTGGCTTTATGAAAACAAAGTTCCACTTCCTCCACATCAGAGTCCAGTTCCTTGGACCTTTCAAGGTTGGCAATTATATCCACAGAATGGCTGTCATTGTTGGAGTCACTTTCCGAATCGCTATCCATCACGATATTGTACATGTGTTTAGAGCTGACATCTGATCCCTCTCCATTTGATTGATTAGAAAGTGGAACATTGTTGTCTTTGAACTGGATACAATTTCTGGAGTAACTGTTTAAGAATCTTGTCCCCACATTCTGTAGGCAACCCTTATTACTTCCTGTGTCCAGGGTGGAAAGGTGCACACTGGGCTCTGTTGGTGCCTGAACACCAACAGTCCTGAGTTGGATGGGGCAACAGGGTTCAGGGTCATTACCTGATGATTTGGCAGGGGAGCCAGAGGATACACTTGTATCATCAGAGGTACCCAAGTCACCTATTATAATGTCTGTATTTGTGACAAGTATTTGAGAATCTTGATTTGGATGTATTATGGGGCTGGGATTCATTTCTGGTAGGGAATTTCCCAGATTTTCCTTTGCTGTTTCGCCATCGGTTTCTTTCTCGGGAAGTTGGGATACATCGTCTTTATTGGCTCCATCACAACTTCCTGATGACATTATCAAACTTGAAAGCCGGTTTACAGCTGTGTGGAGAAATGATTGATGGAAATTGTTATTTTCATGATCTGGAAGTATGGTCCAAATTTGTGTGGTCTGATTTCTCTGTATAGGGATATTACAATAACATGATTTTGCAACCATTTAAAAATCTAATGTTTTCCATTGAACATTAAAATTAGACTTGCATTAAACTTCGTGTCTTTGTGGCATCAAGTCAAGACAGAAATCGACACAGCAATGTGAAATACTACACAACCCAGTTAAATAGGAACTGGAATGGATTGTACATCACCAATTGACACATTTTAATGATTTATTTTCAAAAAAATGAAGAATGAGCAGGAATGCTTGTTTAAGAGGTGATAATAGTAATAAAATCTAAATAGTCAAAGGGGTTGCTACTTTTTGCTACTATGCTACTTCATGAAGGTACCTAATATTATACTAGGCAGAAGGCGGGTAAAACTAGGTCATCTACGATTGACTACTGAGGGCAAAATGAGGAAGATAGTCACCATGGATACAAAGGCAGCTGCTCGCAGTTCCCTATTAGGGAGTGAAGGATACTGGCAGCAAGGTAAGTGTGATCCTACTTGTTAGGGCAGCATGAGTGGGGAAAGACAAACTGCTCTATTTGATCCATGTATAGTCAAGGCTTGTCTCAAAATAGTCAGTCCTTACGTCGAAGCACATTTGCCACTGATGCTAATATTTTCCTAGCCTAGTCCTAACTAGACCTTCATACTCATTTCATTCATACTCATGGTCTAGAACTGCTAGACAAACGATTTCTCACTTGAAGGCGGGTGCTGTTGAAGTTTAAAACCTATTGGCTCTGCCCAGTGCCACTCTGGATCTGCCTTAACCAATCGCTAACGTTTGGTCGTGATGTATTTCATGCACCGGAAACCACGTTGCGTGCAGTACACTGTATCCAAACGGCAGATGCAGTGAGCATAGGGTTGTGTGGAGATGTCTGTTAGCGATTGCTGCAGGCTTTGTTCATCCAATTTAAGAGTTCTAGGAACATATGGTCATTCTAAATTAATCTTTGATAGTAAAGACCAAGATAATGCTTGCAGTCAACTGTCGAAGCTGGGTCTTGTCATTGCTAATACGCCACTTCGATCGTGTCGGGTTTGGGCACGACCTATACATCACTGTTCTCAGGCCGCGCCTCCTGTTCGCTGATTGGAAGGACAAACTTGAGGGAAAAGAAATCGTTCTAACATACAGCACTCCCAGACCTAGTACTGAAGTGAAATGAAAATTGAGTGGAAGTACGGAGGCGGGCGGAACCAGGCTAATATTTTCCTCCATTATTTTGTATTCATAGTTAGATTATTAAATTAGAAAAATCTTTCAATTTTATACATCACTGATGAATCCTCTTTGAGACAAGATAAGTTATATGTCAAAGCCAGATGAGCCAGATTTCTTTAAGTCATTTTTCTATGACATTCGGGCTACATGTAAATATGAAACAGCAGACCTTAAATCACTGGACGTTATGTCCCAGGGTCGAAGAGATTTTCTAGATTCATACCTGATACAGGTCTCTTGATTTCCAAGTAGAGTGTTTCAGGAAGGTTACGCATGAGATCACATATCTCCTGATAGCTTGAGGCGCAGACCTGCAAGTCCCCAATCACCACTATTTCATCTCCAACACTCATTTTGCCATTGGATTCCTGGAAGAATGACAGAATTGCACAGATTAAAGACAATCATCATAAAACCATTATTCACCAACACAAAGAACTGTAGAAATGAAGCATCCTGAAATAATGACATGGCGTGATGATCCCATCAGGAATATTAATCAACATACATATACCAACCAACGTATTTGTTGGTTGGTACACACATAAGTGTTTCAAGTGTTGGTGTAAGGTTTGCCACTGACCGGCCCCTTGAAGAACAAATTAAAAGTGTCAAAAGTAAACATAATACCCTTTCAGCGGCCCCTCTTGGTCTTAATGCAGTGATGACCACCTTCAGAGGGGACGACTTGATCTCCAGATCAAGGCCAAAGGATTCTTCCTTGCTCTTCCTCAGGACTACCTTGTCAATGGTGCACACACCAGCCAGTTCACCACCCTCCACTCTCCTGCAGTATTGAAGCAAAGGCCATGCTGGAGTCCTAGCCAGCGCTCCACCAGATGGTGCATCTTGGGATTGGGGCGGGGAAGACATCGAAGCCAGAAGAAGATCCTCACCTCCTTTAAGCTTTGGTGGTTGGCCATTTTTGGGCGCCTCGATGCTCATCATGCTCTTGACACGCATCACCGCTTTGTGCTCCAGCTTCGGGGAGCGCTTGGACTCCAGCTGTCCACCGTCTCGGCTGATTTGAGTGTCATTCTTTACATCCAGCTTACCGGACACAAAGCCAACATCAGCCGGTTTGCATGCTTCGAGGTCAAAGGGACAGCGTATGGGTATGAAGGGGGACTCTGAACCAGAGGTCACAGCAACGCTTTCCTCAGACTCCAGGGAGCTACTGTAGAATGGTGTGGGGGCCTCACAACTCTGAAACCGTTGCAGATCTCCACCATCCTGGCTGTCCCCATCCACCTCTACGGATGACGTTGCAATAACAATGTCAGAGTGGTTCTCAGATGAATGGGATGCCTGGGAGATGCTAGTGTCAGCAGTCCTGATGTTGGTTGTCCTGCACAACTGCAGTGCGCCTCCAGCATCTTCTGGGTTCTCATCATCATTGTGGTCATCATCACTGTGTTCATCTTCGTAGCAGATTACGCGGCGCTGGCGTAAGAGAGGGCTCCTCACTGAGGAGGGGCTATCGGTGAGACTCTGCTGATGCTTTACGCCCACATGGGGGTTTGTTACAGCAGGGCTGCTGGTCTTGTTGTCTGGTATCTGGTACATGAGACCACTCTCTGCTTCTTTTTAAAGAGGCCATGGGGATGGTGAAAAATACTTTTTAGTAGTTGTACAAGCAAATATAATAGAGCAAAAAATGTTAAATCAAACATCAAATCAAACTTTAAAATAGTTGTCGACTCGTCGACTAATTAGTCGCGGGGCTCTTGGCCAACTAATGTTTGTGTTAGACAAGTAGTCGCAGTTTTAGTTGATAAGCACATCCTTTATTGTTATAGTCTCCCCGGGTTTCATTGTTGTTGAAACTAAAATAGCTTTGTTCACAAACGTTTACTGGCTGGCCTGGGTAGGTGGAGTTCCCCTGCGTTCGACAACTTTTACAATAATGACCGCCCACAAGGAACGCCCAAACATCAAAACTAAAAGTTACATTTAAAAGCAGCATAGCGCTGCTGTGTGGTTGTGTATTTATAGAAGAAAGGTATTGGATATTCAACAGATACTCCGAATTACAGTGATCTGATGTGGCGAACTATAGATGTGATCACCAGTGTGAGTCCCAGTTTGTCTAGCGGTGTATACCTCCCGAGGAGACGGGGCTTCAAAGCTAAGCGGCCGGGAAAAGGCACTCCTCTCTATAAAGACATTGTTTGGTCAATATTTCTACACAATAGGCAAATTACGAAGTACCCTGCTCTAAACAGCAGCCTAACTACAGCACAATTAAACCGGACACATCTCACGTTTTAAAATGTCCCCAATGGATATAATATTAAAATGCAGTTTAGAGGTGTATCCCACTAGCTCTACAACAGTAAAAAGCAGGTAAAAAAAAAGGTGTGGGTGTAATGCACAAAGATTGTATAAAATACTTAGTTCGGTATGTGTATGTGTTTTTGGTATTTCTTGCATCCCTAATGATAACTAGAATTAAATGTAGAAAAGAACTATATCAACGAATGATACTATATCAATCAATTTCTTAAATATAAAAAAATATATATGAGTTGACTAATAGTTGGGATGGTTTGCTTTTAGTCGACTAACGAAATTCTTAGTTAGGGACATGGATCACTCATTTGTTTACTTAGCTTTAAATGTGTATATAAATATAGAATTTAATAATGCTTTCTATTGAATCACCTTTTTTCCCTTTCCAAGCCAACCTATCAAAATATATTATGGTTATGGTTATGAGGTTATGAGGTTAGGTTTTAAAATGTTGGATGGCATTGGACATGCCAGAACATTACCATGTGGTTGAGCGACGGGGTGATCTGCTGGGGTACTCCAACTCTTGTCTTGGGGTGCATCATAGTCACAAGAGCCAAGTGTAGTGGACGCAGATAGCGATGAAGGGCTGGTCACTTCCTGGGAGAAATACTGAGAAAGCTCAGCCTCAGAGCTCAGGGACCCCTGCTACAAAACACCATTGAGGAAAATGACAAAAAGGAAAATATAATAAAAGTGTATATTGTGGTATTTTCTTTTCTTCAAATGAAAGACAATTCACATACTAGGTTTCTTATCTCACCTAATGTTTTTATAAACAATTCAATAAAATTGCGAGAGTTTAAACCAACCATTATACCATGGGACTCAATATTTTTGACCTTAAGGTGAAATTCTTACCCTGCTGGCCGGTTCCAGAAACCTCTTCATCGTCCAGCTGAGGCTGGGCGAACCTTCTCCCTGCTTGGCCTTCACCGTTGGGGAGGGACTCTTGGAGGGCAGACCTGCACATTTCAAATACAGTTCAAAACAACAGCAAGAAAGCAAGCAAAACTTTATTTATACAGCACATTTAATTCCAGATGGAAGCACAATGTGCTGCACCACAGAAGTTACAGCTACAAAAACTATGTAACAACCAACCAAGAAGAATGTACAAATGTGAATTAAAACCTAAAAAGAATAAAATAAAATAATAATTAGGACCAGCAGTAATAAACAAAATAATAACAAATAAAATAATAGTTATTAAAACCAGACTACTAAAAGGCGCAGGTAAAAAGGAATGTTTTCAGTTTAGTTTTAAAGGACGATAGCGTTGGAGCACACCTAACATGATTTGGTAGGATGTCCCAGAGGCTTGGAGCATAAAAGCTAAAGGCAGTTTCACCAATTTTCGTGGAGCCCCGGGGAATAACCAGACAGTCTGTTCCAGATGTACAGCTGTATATCCTAACCCGACCTACTCTCTATTTGCGTATGCAAATACTTTGAAAAAGCATGATTAGCAATCTCACATTTTCCCCATGCACCTTGAGGTGAGAAGGTTGGCCAGAATTTGAACACAGGCTGAAAAGGGAGTTTAAAGAGTGCACTCAATGTGGGAAAGAACATGGATTGTAATCTTGTTAACTAATATACAGACCTAACGTATGACATGAATGGCCGTCTTTGCTAGTGCTGTCCCGATGGGTAGAACGAGCAATGATATGGTCCATCTCCTGCTCCGACACCTACCCCAAAAAGGACAAGAAAGAATGTGTTACATAGTAGTTTTGAAATTGTATGCATGTGTTGAGTTCTCTTCATACAACACAAGTTACATCATGGTGTTACAATAAAAATGTATTTTTTGGCAATGTGCACGTGTTGCTGGACTGTATAATGTAGTTCATTCGTTTAGATTAGTTCCAAGTGCTGCAGTGTGATCAAACAACTATGTAGACCGCAATATCCATCTGCACTTCTATTGTATTTTGCTTTTCTGCAAGTCTTCCTGATCTCCATACAGAAATATGTTCAGCTCTGATACAAGCTAAAGATTAGAGTGCAACACTAGAGAATGAGAAAGAGGCAAAGGGGACAAACCACTGACTCGTACCTTTGGGTTGGGGTGTCTGCTTATAATGAGGCTGACAGGCCCAGGGCCACACTCACTGAGGATGGCATAAGCCTCGCTCAGTGCTACATGGCGCAGGCTAACAGAATCCACCTCCAGTATCTGGTCTCCACGACTATAGGAAGGGGTTTCACACATAGCGAGCAACTTGTTATGGATGATAGGTCTACCAACTTTACACATTATCTTTGAAGAATGATACTGTACTTATTCTACTTGCAAACACCACAGGAAAGAAAAAAAACAAAATACACCAATACAAATACAAATACAACAAATCCATTAATCACATTCTCATTCTGGTGTAGTAGACAGACAGCAAATAGACGAAACAATGAGAAAGAACGGGAAGAGAAAGAATGGGAGGAGGAGAAGAATGTGGAGAAGAAGAAACAACATGAAGAGGAAAGAGCAGGGAAGAGGGGAGCAGTGCTGCTTCATGTTGGCAGCTGTGCGTGATAGTCATTTATGAAGTAAGTTAAATGCATTTTTCAAGAAATTTTTCAAGAAGAAGAAATGACCCAGGACACCTTACCTAAGCCGGCTGTCCATTTTGGCCACAGAACCTGGCGCTAGACTGTGGATGTAAATGCCAGGAGCAGAGTGTTCTAAGGTCAGGCAGCATGCTCCAATGCCCAGGCCTACACCAGGCTCTGGAAATAAAGAAGAAGAAGCAGTTTTTAAGTTTAGAAACCTTTTAATTTATGTCACTCTGTACCAGACCAGTCTTATCTCAATTTGAAAAAATAAACTGAAAAAGTGCTTTACTTTTTCTTCAGTTACAGATTTTTTGTATAGCTTTTCCAACCCACATTCATCTGATTCAGGGTTTTGTGTACAAACTTCTATAAAACATTGTTTTTGCTTTAGAGGCAATTACTTGGAAAATTCTTTAATTTCATTCTAATTCATCTTATTTTAAATATGAAACAAATGACATTTTAATGTTCTTTATCACAAACTCTTTAATTTTTAAGAAACTTTCTTGCATATATCAACTTGCTTTGATATATGACACCCTTTTGCAGTGGAGCGCAATTACTTTAGTACACGACCAACAACGAATATCCCAGTGCTCACTTTAGAGCTCATACTCTACCTACATACATAGCAGGTTTCCAGCTTTCAAAGCTCAGTTTCAAGCTGCTCAATCTTGATGTGAAGAGCTTGAACTACATATGGATATTGCATTGCAAGCACCCACACATTTGACTCGAAGCTTCTCACGCTTTGTTGGTAACTTGCAGAGCTTAATAGCCCTATACAACATGGTCAGTAGTTTCCAGTCACTTTTTTAACCATAAAAGCATCAGGAAATGTCTATTGAATCATATTACAAATGAATGCCAACTGAGTGATTGACAGTGATTCAAGTCTAGTCTACCCATTTCATCAGGTCCTTGTTTTTGAACAGTTTGAAGAGACTGCCCAACCTTTATTGAGTGTGACCTCCATGATGATGCGGTCCTTTGGGCCAGGACCCGGGGCCTTGCGTCCCTCCACCTCCTCACTCCCTGGGGGGACGGGCGTCCCACCGCTGGTGTTGGAGTTGGGGGAGCTGGAGCGGCTGAGGAGCGTGGGGGTGGGGCATGGCGTCAGGCTGGGGCTCCGCAGGCGGGTCCGCACGGTCAAGGTCACAACCCCTCTTTTCAGTTGCTGCAGCGAAAAGAGGGATATGTCACTGCACCTCTCAATGTTAACACGACACTCATAACAAGTATTTTTTACAATCGAGATCTAGATCTTGGAAACTGGCATTCAAATTTTGAACTGGACGGTGTTCCACCCTACAACTAGCTGGGTTTAACATCAATGGGTGCAAAGGGGAAAAGGCTCATATCAGGGATGTGCCTGTAAAAGTGAAGTATCTCTTTTTGCAAAATGATTATTAAACAATTATAGTTTGTGTCAGCTTCAAGAAAATCAATAAATAAATAAACAATAATAACACAAACGATGGCATGTCAGCCACAGTGCTCAATAACAACAGCTCTGGAGTCAGAGGCCTGACCGTTGATGAGGATTTTAAATAAAATCCTCATCAATGTAGCAGAACAGGAACCATAATCAAGGAAATGTGCTAAATATTCTGCAACATCCATTTACCTTGAAGGTCTGGATGGCTTGCTGGTGTGTAAGACCTTGAAGAGAATCCCCATTCACTTCCAGAATCTCATCTCCTACAGAGTTCACACAAGGAGAACCAAGAGGACAGAAGGAGAATACGACAAATGCGAATGTGAATGATGAGTGCCATTGATTGTTATCCTTATGGTTTTCTCAATGCAGTTTCACATTAGGGCTGCAACTAATGACATTTAAAATGTTCATCACAAGCTACATATATATTTTCTATAATGATCCATGTATTTAAGTTTCTAAAAAAGATAAGCAGCAAATGTAGCAGGCCTATTGAAGATACAAAGTCATTACCTTCTTTGAGACGACCATCAGCTGCAGCAGCTCCATTAGGAAAAATAGTCTTGACAAAAATGCCCATCCGGCCCCGTGCAGAGTCTTGACCTCCAACTATGCTGAAGCCCAGCCCCTGGAGATGGAGAGGCCAGTTAGGATGGATCACAATGTGTTGATTGAAAAAAACTCCCGAACTCAGCAACGTACAGTGCTTGTTTGTACAACCTTGTTTATTAATGGTAACGTTTCTATTCTCCACCTTTGTCAGACTGCTCAATGCTAACGTAGCTCTTAAAATTCTGAATTAAAAGGCATGGATCAATGGAGGAGGGGATACATTAACTTATTATGAAGAAGAGGGTATATCACAGATAAAAGATAAAATGTAAAAACAAACACACATTCCTTCATTCATGAAATACTTAAGAAGAAATGGCACTGAAATGGCATTGAAATATGTTTTCCTCTACAGGCTTTTTCTGCCACAAGTTATGACAGCATTGCTGACATCCGCTGTAATATATTTGCCTGTTTTAACACTCTTTGACCAGCAGGGGGGGAGGTTACTGTGCGCATGAAGCTTTGAGAACTGATGCATTTAGCGAACCAATTTGATGGACCTAATGTGTGTGTTTGGGGCAGTAGTGCCCTCTTCAGGCACTACTGAAACTGAAAACTTGAAAACTTTCCGATTCTCCCTCTCTGGACCGGCCAGGGAGCTGTGTGGTGTGAGGGCAACAACAACAACAACAATATGGCGTGCTGCACTGGTCAAATTCTATTTGAAAAAACACTGCTCTAATATACTGGTTAAAAACAAATCAATCAGATATTTCTGTCTGGGTACATTTCTTTTAAATATTAACATTATGCATAGATACCTAGTGGAATTGCAGAACTAAATGGTTATGAGTTTAAAAAAGTTGGCAGTAATAACATGATAGTCATGCCATAGTTCAACTCATTTTTGTAAAATGAATGCTAAAAACACAGGACAACTGCACAGCGTTGGCATCAAAATACCAACAAGAACAGAATTGTGTGCTCTTGTGATTATTAGGTGAGGAGCGGTATTCAGAAACAAAAGACACTTCCGCCAAACAAAACGCAAGTAGCACACAAAACCAATCAAAGATGGACAGAAGCACACAGGAGTAGGACCGCTTCAATGTTGCTACTCACCTTGCCCTGTCCTTTCATCAAGACAATATTGGAGATAATAGATGGCTGGGCCAGTCGCCATGGTGACTCCACTTGAACGGTGCTCAACGAACGAGCCGATTTCTTGACTATTTGATATTCCTGTGAAAAAAAGAAGGTGAAAAGGGAATTAGGCAAACAAACATCGAAACATAAATGTGGCATTTTTTTTATCATATAAGAAATGTATTTAGAATTGAGCTGGTTCTGTTGCTTTCATGCAAAGCACTTGTGTGCCTACAATGTTTGCAAATACATGCTCAAAATATGTTGTCAAGACACCCTGTATTGTTTATAATGACTTTTCACATTGAAACGAAAGGTAAGGTATGAACGATAAAATACGGATTCTATTAGGATTGCGATTAGGATGCTTCTAGAGATCACAGATGACAGAAGACTGACGCAAAAACAAATAAAAATAAATACAGCAAAAATGTTGTGGTCACTGTATACAACAACATATGATAGTTGGCCATTTTTGTTTTTAAGTTGCTGATGGTATCAGATAGAACCAGACAACTCTGCGAGCTCATGTTTATTTTTCTCTGTCAGATAAGATACTAGCTAGACTGCGTTAACTACACAGGACAGGACGATCAGACAAAGGGCAAACAAAACTGAGGGCTTAAATACACAGGAGGGAACAATTAACAATCAACACAGGCGGGACACAATCAAGGATAACAAGGTTAAAGAAAAGAATATCTGAGGACATCTAGGGGAAGAAACAAAAACTTCATAAAGACAAACAGAACAATTCAAACAGTGACATGAAGAAGGCCTGGGACTGACTGAGACTGACTGGGCCTAACCTGCCGCATGCCCGTCGTGTCCAGCTGCTGGGGCAGGGAGTGCTTCCGCCTGCCGCGCGAGGACTTCTCCACCGAGCCACAGCCTGCTTCGGGGTTCTCAACGATCAGCTCATCGTCTTCACCCACCGACTCCAGCCGAGTCCCTCCTCCTTCACGTTCACAAATTGATCATAAACATTAGAAACAAGCGTAACTGGAAAAACTTTTCATTGAAACTTTTCACAGATCTTTTCATCAGTTATTTTCATCAAAACATTCCTGAGAAGAACTGTTTGTTTGTGTCACTCGTGAATGACGTCATTGTTCTTTGCACACTGATTGTTTTCAATGAACAAAAACGGTTTGTGAGAACGTGCCCTGTGGAGCACATGTAACGGCAAGTTGACGCGACACCGATGGCGCAACAAAAACACAATGAGTGTCATTAGAGAATAAACCCACGTATGTGTGTGTGTTTTACCTTGGGACCAGCCACAGAACTTCATGGGTGAGGAGCTCCGGCCACATGCTTTCAGGGTCTCCCCACGTCCTCGCTCCTCTGGCTTATCCAGGTCCGTCTGGTGCAACTACAACAAAACAAGACCCGATAAAAGATCAAGGCATAATAATATTAATCATCATCATCATCATCATCATCATCATCATCATCATCATCATCATCATAAAAGATCAAGGCATACTAATAACAATAATAATAATAATAATAATAATATTAATAATCATCATCATCATCATCATCATAAAAGATCAGGGAATAATAATAATAATAATAATAAAAGATCAGGGAATGATAAAAGTAAACCGATGAAACATGACAGATGACAAAATATTTACTCGACATATCCAAAGCTTTCTACACTGAAGGAAATACTAAAAAATATTTTTATTTTGAAAATATTTACTTTGAAAATTGTATTTTGAAAAGAATATTATTTGTTTTTTCAGTCAACACTGCTTCCTGCAGGTTCCATGCGGCCTCCGTCTACCATCTTGCCGATTCAATCCGTACAGCATTGTGTGAAGACCAGACACTTCATGTAAAAGAGCACTCTGCAGTCTCGGTCCAGGCTCTTGTGATCGCACAAGATTTCTGCAGTGCTTTACTAGCTGGGGCTACAAGTGTTCACGCGTC
Organism: Merluccius polli; assembly: GCA_030340625.1. Lineage (NCBI taxonomy): Eukaryota > Metazoa > Chordata > Actinopteri > Gadiformes > Merlucciidae > Merluccius > Merluccius polli. The sequence goes on along the minus strand of JAOPHQ010001740.1, from coordinate 67,235 downwards.
GTGCCACTACTCCATCTCACTCCACTGGCCCACTGATGTCGGGACTGTGCGCCGCGGCGCTCTCCATGGTGCTGATGGAGGGTTGCCGCTAGCGGGAACGTCCAGCCGATACCTCCCTTAGTCTAATAATTTTCACCTGTTTCCTTGACTATATATACACCCTCTGTTAGTGTGTCTGGTTTGCTCTTGAAATTTGATTTCCTGAATGAGTACGTTATTAGAGTTAGCGTATCTTAGTTCCGTTTGTTATTGTTTGCGGTGTAGTTTGACGCTCACCAGTTGTTAGTTAGATCGCCTTATTGGCTGTAGTGGTTTTTGTTTTTCCAAGAGAATAAATCTCCTGAACAGTTCTAGCGTGTTCTGCCTCTCATTTTGCACTTGGGTTCTTCCCTGCACCCTGACAACTGTAGCAAACTGCATGAACATTCAAACCCTCCATGTTGGTGTGTATGACTGTATGGCCGTTTTATAAAGATATGACCCTGGAAGACAAATGCCTCAGGGCACAAAAGAGACACTGAGAAAAATCATCCCTAGTCCTTGATGTTAACACGTGTAAAAGATTTGTCAAAAGACAGAATTCTATGTCGTGGTGAGCAGATACAAAGGGCGTACCATACCAACTAAAGTGTCATGGAAATCTGGATTCAGAAACAATATAACGTGGAATTGCACTGCACACAATCAATGACCCATGTGATGCTTACTCTGGGGCACTTGGGTGCAAAGCCTTCAGGAGCATTTTGATTTCAAAGGAACCAAGAAAGATGAGAATACAGGAGAGAAAAAGGTGACAGTAACAAGTATGTGTATGTTGTGTATGTTGTGTGAATTTCATTTCATTATGATTCACATCATTACATATAGCACATATAGCATGCATAGCAGTCCACTTCGAAGTGTATCTTAGACACTGAGGACAAAAGGTTTCCAAAAAGGTCTGCTTTGGCTTTCGGTTGAGTTACAGAACTGAGAGAAATGTTGCGTCTATAAACGACGCAATGATTTAGCAACAAAATACACCTCTGGCTTCGCCAATCTTTCTCAAAGGACGCCCCTTCCTTTCTCTTGTGATGGTGTTGGACTAAGCTTCTAATGAGGTCGTCTAGGCGTTGCTGGGGAGACAGATGGGGGGTGGGCAATGAGGGAAGTGGGAGATAGGGGTGCTTTTTACTATTATTAAGAGGTTTGGAGAGCCTCTTAAGGGTAAGGATGCTTTGATCACACAATTTGTTTGCATTAACCATCCAAACAGGAAATAACAATTCATTTTTCCTCTGCTGATTGTCTTATCTCATTTTTTTCACAATGTTTTTGTGAAGAAAGTAAAGAAAAGTACAGCAGCCATAAGGTTCTTTAAACTCATGTTATTATCAATAAGCCTATAAGATGGCCTTTTTTCAATTTGTAAATGTCCTTATCACTTGTGAATATTTTATTTGTTAGTTTATTAGGAACATGAACCACTTTATCGGTTAGATTATAACAAATCCATGGTATATACTCAGTCACTGGAACCAAACAAAGCTGAATCTCATGTTTTCTTGATTCTTGAGCCATTTTTAATGGCTCACATGTGGAGACAGACAGTGTCCACATGTTATGTTGTCCAACACATTGTCAATGAACAGCCATATACTGTGTTACACAGTAGGCAATCTAGATCTCATCAAATGAGATCTTTGCAATCTGTGGTTAAACTACCTTTGGACATGTTATATTTCATTATAGAATACATGATTACAGCTTCTGTACTACTTATATTATAGGCTGCAATGGATGCCGCTTTTCGACTGTTGAAACTTTCTAGAAAACAGTATCCAGGGTAATTCATAAGGAACCTAATAGTGACTGATTTTATTTGAGGGACATGAACGAGACACACTGTAATCCACCCTCCAGGGAAGCTGTCTTGTCAAGTGGCCTTTTGATGAGCACTTAATCAAGAGCTGCTTAGTGCCCAGTAAGACACCTTTGGTTGTCCTGGAAACCCACAGGCTATGGAGATATTTAACTCACTTCTGGACCCACAAGTTTCCAAAGATTTAACTTTCCAAAAATGTAAAAAAAACTTCTGGGAGGAGGTTGCTGCAAATCTGCGCTGGAAACTAGAAACTGACTTAGCTTTTCTTCTTTGAATCAAATCCAAAACAGCATAAACGACACACATCTGGTCTCTTAATGGAGTTGGCGGTTTTGTTCCACCTCATAGTTTGAAAAACTGGTTCCACATCCCTTAAGTTTATCTCTTGATAATCCCTGCCCCTCCTTTCCTCTTCTGCAGTGTGTGTGTGTGTGTGTGTGTGTGTGTGTGTGTGTGTGTGTGTGTGTGTATCTTGTACGTGTTCTACAACAGGAAACTAGATAAACAACAACATTCCCACCCCACATTTGGCCTCAGACATGAAAACGATCATGACTGATCCTTTGGCGTTAAACATAATTACACATGATTGCTTTATATATGATGTATCTTTTTAAATAATGTATATACACCCCATTACAACCCAACACAATAACAGTGGTACTCAGGCTTACATGTTTTGATCTTTTCTTGTGTACACTGTCTTGGGTGTCCTGGAAGACATAGCTATTTTTTAATAATCGATTAATCGTTTAGGTCATTTATCAAGTACAAATACCAAACATTTGCTGCTTGATACTTCAGAAATTCAAATGTGTGGTTCATGGATCGTTATAAAATGAATACTTTAGTTTTTCTTGGCTGCTTGTCAGATAATGCTACCACATTTAAGACATCACTTTGGACTCTGGTAACTCGTGATGGCATTTGCTGTTATTTATGACATTTTCTAGACTAAATGATCAATTGAAAAAATGACTATAAGACTATGAAAATAATCGTTAGTTGCAGGCCTATCCAGTTCCTCAGTTTGTAAGTTTGTAGTTAGTCGACTTCACTGACCCCCTCTTGGGCAATGCGTCCGCTGTATGAAACCATCACTCAATCAGAACAGTACAGCTAAGAGCCAACTCTAGAGCCAAGTGCATCCACTGTTCTGCACCACCCTCAACACATGATGATAAGCTTGGTGGGTGGCAGGCTGGGCCTCTTGGGTGGTGTTTAATCATATGGCGTCTAAAATATTTCAGCTTCCTTATCTTATTTCTAAGTGGCTACAGATGATGTGAACCTACATCCATCATACCACTAAAAGGTCTAAATTCCAATCGCGAAAATAATCAAAATAATTGCTAGTATGCACATTCAGTCAACAACGAGACCGGAAGCAGAGTTGATGGAATGCAGTTAACAGCAAACAGAGGGATCCAACACAGAGATATACCCAGTGTGGTTCTACGATACGTCCTGAGGTGTAGGCAGGTAAACAACACAGGAGACCAGAGACATGAGGAGTCTGTACTCACCAGGTCGTGGGCAGGCAAGGAGGGGACCGCTCCCTCCTCACTCAGAGAGGAGGAGGAGAGGGAGGAGACGATGGCGCCGCCGCTGCCCGCCGACAGGGTCTGGTAAGGGGGAGGGGAGTTGCAGGTGCTCAGCAGGTCTGGAAGGCTGGTGGAAGGGTAGCGCTGGAAATCCACCTCAGACTCCTCCTGCAAGACACCAAGAAAGCATGAAGCATTAACAAGAAACATTGGAAATGCAGAGTACTGGAAGAGAGTGCAGTTGTGCGTGTGTGTGTGTGTACTGGAGGGGGGAGGGGTTGTCGGTTGAATACTGTAGATGATTAATGAGATGAACAAAATGTTAATATAATAAAACATGCCATGTCTTGTTGTTAGCTTGGGCGTGCCGGTTTAGTGCCTGTAACTGCCAATGTGTGCACATTTGTGAGAAATGCTCTTCTCCATTGTGAATCTTTCCTTCCAGCACCAAGTTATCTATGCTCGAATCGCCAGAAACAGAGGCATGGTGGGTATTTTTATCCATGTTGTGAAAGTTGTGTCCCCTCCCCCTTCACAAGCCCGTTAAGAGGCAGCCTTTTCAATTTTTCAGATGGTACACTGGGATAGGAAAAGCAGTGCAATGAAAGATGTAGTGAGGGACAGCTCTCAGACAGACAGAGGCAGCATCAGTGATGTAGGGAAATGCTGTTTACCTTATAACATCCTTTCACATATTATCTAAGATCATGTAATGGCTACAGATGTTAACTGTTTTGCCAATTTTGGTCTTCTACAATTACAGACCTTGTTCATGCGATGAATACAAAAAATTGTTTTCAAAATATTTCATTTTTAGAACTTTTAAGATTCTGCTATAGCTTTTCCACTGCCTGGTTGAGCTGAAACCTGTGATCTGACTTGGTTTTGCATTTCTACTGCCAACCAAACTGTAAACTAAACATGGTGCAATAGCAATGAAGCTGCTTTTAGCTCCGGGTCTGGCCTGTGCGCCAAACCAGGCTAGATGTGTGGCGCTAAAGGGACACACCAATGAGACAAAAGAGAAAAACAAAACAACTGCCCTCAGTTTAGATCACAACTTTCAAATATGCCAACATTCGAGACATTACATTACACAGCATATCAGCTCGAGAACACCTAGAAAACAAAGCCGGCCAAGATGTGATTTACTAACATAACTTTTGTTCCGCAACCCCAACATTAAACACTATTGAGATGCTGTGGGTGCATTCGCCCACCCTGCTGGCTACCACAAGTTGGACGAGGCCGGCGGTGGACCGGAGGACAGCCACAGCCTCCTGGTGAGAGAGGCCGACCAGGGATTGGCCGTTTATCATCAGCAGCTCATCGCCCACACGCAGACGGCCGTCCCTGGGAACACAAACACAAACTACTTGCTGGGATTTTGAGTCTGCATGATTTATGACAAAGACCATAAATGATACTGATATTAAAGTTAGATTCAGAATTACATCATTATAATAATAATAATAATAATAATAATAATAATAATAATAATAATAATAATAGTTATGGGTGTACTCATACAAAGCACTGAACATGCACAAACATGCACAAAGCACAAACATGGGAAGACACACACTGTATGGTAAGGATCATAGGGCCCAGGGCAACATGTCTGGTACCTCTGTATGGTAAGGTCTAAGGGCCCAGGGCAACATGTGTGTGGTACCTCTGTATGGCGCCGCCGTCCTCAACATGGGCTATGATGATGCCGTGTGGAGAGCGTCTAGACCCGCGGCCGCCAGTGATCTGGATCCCGAGGCCCTCCTGGCTCTTCACCATGTGCATCTTCCAGATGTGGCTCCCCTCTCTGGGCTGCAAGGGAGGGAAAATGACAACAACAAAAAAGTACACTGAAAATGTTTAGAGACTTGATTCCGGGGAATGATGAAAAGGAAAACCAGAGACAGGGCGTCTATGATGGTGAAAACATTAATTAACAATCATTTTATCAGAGGCGAGAGAGACAGATTGGACTGGATTGAACTTTGCTATGTACAGTTTAATAGACCATTTATAGTGTAAAAAAATAGCAATACGAAAAGATTGTCCAGGTGTTAGCAAGGTGTAGCTGTAGTAGCACTGATTTACGCAATACAACTAATGTTGGTTGTAACAGTGCATTTTGTATATAAGCAAGCAAAACGATCTTCTTTATGCCAGAGATGAACTCTAATAACTGTTTTAGGTTATAGTTTGTTTTCCACATCACCCCTTAATCACTTGCATAATTCATGCTTTATGAATACACACATGCATATTATTTCCTGTGTATGTGTGTACTGATTTACATCATCAAAATATATTTTCAATGCATTTAAAAGATATCCACAATGAATCTGGCCACAATAGCTCTTAAATGGACAGAAGGAGTGACCAACTGCTTTATGATGCTAATAGTTCCACATCAAAAGTATTCAATTACAGGAAAGACCCAGCAGGGCTCACTGCTGGAGGAGAAGCCTCACTCCCTCCTGGGTCAGCAAAAAAAGGTTCATTTAAAGGTTTTCAGTACATTAAAGTCATTGAGGAAAGTTTATGTGTGGGAGGCTCAAGGCTTAGGCTTAAGGCATTTAGTAAACCAAAAGCAGTGATGTCAGATTTGTCAGAGTTAACCGTTTTCCAAAATGATTTAACAAACCACAGCCATAGTAATCATATTGTCTATTTACCACATTTTGTAGCGGATTGTAATCAAATACTGTTTACAATTCAAACGTTGCTACCCTGTCCAGATAGACTTTACAGTCAGATGTTGGCTGTGCTATTATATCCCATATACTGTTTTCTTCAATTGTGTGCACATGTCAAACTTGCCATCTTGCTGTTTGTTGACAACATCTAGTCGTGAAGAGAGAGATAACACTTGATTTATCTCCATTGTCTCATGCATGTGTGTGTGTGTGTGTGTGTGTGTAAGAGAGGCTTGTAAAAACCAAGTTGTGAGCAATCCTTTTAAGGAAGGGGGGTATCACAGCATTTTCCGCCCTTACTTCCTCTTGTATGATGAAATAAACCTAATAAAAGCAGCATCAAAGTACTCTGTTGAACTTTGGCTCCTATAATGTTCATTGAACGTATTAAGTCTCACTTGTGGCCCATGTCTCACAGCCTAAGGAATCTGCTAACCCAAATTGAATTGTCCTTAAAAGTGATTATTTAGACTGCTTGTCTTTTATTTTACAAACACACACATACTGTATATATACATAACAAACAGGCACCAATGCAGTCATTCAATTTCCCAAGAAATGTCTGCATTTCATTATAAAGCAATGCAAAATGGTCTATGGGAATCTTAATCCTCCAAAAATATGATGCTATTATGCATTGTTGATTTGTAGAGCATATAGTTCATTATTTATTAGTTTACTATAAAATGCCTGGCTATTATAAAAAGTGGCACCTTTCCAGAACAATTGACCATTTTGTTTGTTGTCCTTTTGGTTAAGTTGGTTAAGTCTTTGAGTCTAAAGTCAAGGTCCGAATGCAAATAACTTAATGAGAGAGCCACACGGGTTAATTTAGCATGACATGACTCTAGAAAAATACCTTTTCGCACCTTCATAGCTGACCATAATCCTACCTGGCTGGATGGCTCACTGCTGAGGGAATCTGTCTTGCATTCCAGAAGTCGAGACCTTGTTGGTAAGGTGGCGGTCCCTCCATTTTGGAGATGACTGGTGGCACTTTTTACATGAGGTAATGTATTGGCTCCCGGTCGTTTGTCCCTGGGCTGGTCTTCTGAAGGCGCATCCTCATTGTCCTTATCCAGGGAGTGGTGGTCCACGGGAGCAGAGGAGCCAGAATTATGGAGACCGTTTTCCAGTTCAGAGTCCCGACTGTCTTTGCTGTCCTTGCTGTCTCTGTTGAAGGACGAGCGGGAAACCACACCGAACTTGCGCGTTCGTTTGCCATTTTGAGCCGGGCTGCCGGGTGGCTCGAAGGTGCAGTCGCTCTGCTGTTCATGTGAGTGGCTGCCCTCCCTGCTAGCCATGCTGGACGTCCTGGTGGTGTTGTCCCTGCTAGCCACGCTGGTCGTCCCGTTGGTGTCGCCATTGCCATTGCAAGGCGGAGGAGGGGCCTTTCTTTTTATTCGCCTTAGCATGATCAGGTAGATGCAGCCGCCATTCCAGCACTGGTCTGCCAGGTAGCTGAGGGGAAAACAGAGAGAGTGTTGGATGTTGTCGCCACCCATACAACCCAGGATGTTGTGGTAGAAGGAGCCTGCAAGCCTCCACCTTAGTACCCATGTGTCATCATCATCATTTAAATCCCTGATGTCAGTACCACAAGCTATTCCAGTTGTTTTCTTCCCATTGATTCTTTTCAAACATGTAATGGCAAAAAATGCTTTTTGGCTAATAATAAAACAATATGTGCATTACATTTAAACACACAGTTAGCAATCAAATCCTTCTGTCCTTCGCTAATTATTATTAATGACGTGTGACTCGTAAATATGTTTTGTCTTTTGATAAGTAAGATATGCTCTGAATGCCATTGGACACTTAAGTGATTACATCACCCTCCAAAACATATACTTTGCACTCCAACGGAAGCATCTAATGGATGGGTTATATTTTAACTATGTTCGTGACCAGTTTTATTGGCCCATAGTGCCAGGTGTCACATGGCTGCTTTGCACACATCAGCAATATATCAATAGAGTACCTGAGGAGACAGACAGCTCTCTGCATGACACATTATGTTGTATTTCGGCTCTGGCAATATTTAAAGGCTCTGAAGAACCTTTTTAGAGTAACGAACTCATGGAGAAACCAACTGTTGCTCATAGTATGAAACACTGCTTGCTAATCACACATAGGTCTGGGCAATATATCATTATTAAATCCATATCGTGATATGAGACTAGATATCGCCTTAGATTGTAATATGGCATAAGTGTTGTGTTTTCCTGGTTTTAAAGGCTGTGTTAAAAAAATGTCATTTGTCAAGTATTTAATTCACACAGGAGTATACAAAAATAGGCTTTACCATGTGGTTATATTATATGTGGACTATTTATTTATTGAATTACCAGAAAACATGCTATATCGTGATATATATCATTAACCTATATAATGACCTATATCGGCACAGAAGACATTAGTTATATTGCCCAGCCCTAATCACACGTATTCAGAGCAATCTGAACAGCAGAAGTCAAAACGTTCTGAATGAGTTAAAATAAAAGGTCAGCTAAATTGCAAGGGGATTTGTGTTGAATAGAAAATGGGAAAACCACTTGTGTTGTGTTGGTTGTGTTGGTTATTGGGATTGGTTTTAACTAACATTACTTAACATTGTTTTGTGTTATCTAATTGTTTTTGGCAAATCCTTCCCTGGCATGCAACTCATAGATATTGAATCCTCATTTCTATTGTTTGTATGTAATGAAGATCATTTATTTTAATATAAAAGACAAAAACAATGCTACATAACCAACAAAAATGTAATCAAGTATTTGGTCCTGATGGGGGTCCATAATTACCACATTTCAAAAAAAGATGATCAATCTATAATGACCAAGAAAGCTTTAGTGAAGGTCAAAACGAAAAGTAAATATAAATCAAAGGAGAGAACCTACAGACCTTGAACTCTGATTCAGGACAAGCAAGCAACCTTTTATAGGTTACAGATCAGACACAAGCTTAGCCTCTTGCAAGGGTTTCTACATCCACTGTCACTCGTGTCAGTCTCTGGTGCCAGCGAAACATAGTCTGCCTGTCTGTCTCTCTCTCTCTGTCTCTCTCTCTGTCTCTCTGTCTCTCTCTGTCTCTCTGTCTCTCTCTCTCCCTGTAAAAAAGAGCCAACCTGTCAGCTATTCAGTGTCCTGGCTTGCGATTTGGCAGCGCTAATGCAACCATCCTAACAACAACAAAGCATTTGCTTACGTCCTCAAACTGGATGGCAGACAAAGGGTCTGAAAAACAGTTTGGAACCACAGAAGTGAACCACATTTGCATGGCTGACAATTAAACATATTGTAGGCCATTATCTAGAGAATTGAAATGTAACTACACACCTAAAAGTGTGTCTAGTTGTTTTGTCTTCATAAAAAGAAAGTACATTTTACATTTTAAGTTGCCAAAATTCTCACTAGTTCCAATTAAACTTCAATCGGTTGGTTAAATTGGTTGAAAAAAAAAGTTCTTTGGATTATATTTTAAATAAATACATGTTGCCATCTCCTGCACATACAACACAACCTTAGTGGAGAGAAACTAAAATGGAAAATCTCAATACATGTGTGGCAGAAGGACACATTTTATAGACACCGAGTCTGGGACAAAATGCCCCTATCTGTTTGTTTTGATGTCTGAAAATAATAGCCCTCCTCAACCTAAAGGATAGGTGAGCATCTAATAATAGCTAGGTTGCTTAGAGACACACACACGTTTTGGGATACAGCACTTATTTTGGGTCACATGCAAATCTGCTGAAAATACCAAAGCTTTGAGCCAGTTATACAAGACATGCAGAGTAAAAGGCACCTATGGACGACGACAATGCCCTTGCAGTCTACAATCAGCTAAATGACTTAGCAATGTTACATGTAGATATCATCACACAGGAATGTTTCACGATCCCTACAGCCCATCCTCTCTAAATTGGTGGCCAGTTAGGTGATTATTTTCCTGTGAGGTTTTTGGAAACTAAGCAAGCAAGTTGTTGCTACTGCTCCACATGTCCCGCCCAAAACAGTGTGTTTGTTTTGTTTGAGAAATATGTTTTTAAGATGTGTGTGGCATGTCAAGAGTGAGGCCACAATGTTTGTCTAAGGATTGAGAAATTATCCCAGGATGAATTCCCAGCCAAAACTTTTCGAAATCGGAGGCATTTTCTTCAGAACACGACTATAGGCCGACTATCACCACATCATATTTAAAACTCTAACAAATGCCATTATAACTGTAATAATACATTTGTTTTACATACAATGTTAATAGTGCATGAAATACTACATGAATAGTTACGCATTAATATTGATTAATGACTCCAATAATATCCACTGGTGCTAGCCTAATGTGAGCCTAGTGTGAGCCTAATGGTATATAACTGGGGAATTTATTTCTCCACCATTGAACAGCAGGACTTTACAAACAAAAATACATACACACAAGCACACACACACACACACACACACACACATACTGTATATATGCACACCCACACGCACACACACACACACACACACACACACTTTACTACCATTGTCATCTTTAAATAGTTTACACTATGCATACCTAAATGTAACAATCTAATAATTAATCTGGCCAACTACAAGTGAATAAAAACATCTGTATGTTCATCGAACCATTGAACTGATTAAAGACAATAAGTGGATAAATAGAAAACATTCAAAACATTCCATAACATGGCCAAGACTTGTCTCCCTGTCATTTAAGATAATAATATGCATTACAGCACCATAAACTTATGACGACAAATATCAGTCCACTGTCCTGTAATCGTTTGGGTTCTGGAAAGATTACAGACCCCCCCCCCCCCCCCCCAACACCATATACCCCTTAATCACTTCACTGTTCACTGTGTGCAACACTTCCAGAAAGGATTGACAATTCATGCAAACATGTTATGCTCATATGCTCCAAATATTTTTTCACAGGGAATAGTATAGTACACAGAATAGTTTTCCTTTCATGGTTTTATTTCTAAAAATGTGATTCATCGAATGACTTCTTAGTATTTAGGATTTCTTTTATATTAGTATTTTGGGTGCTGTACTCAACGCATTCCAGGAGGATATAAAAGGTAAACTAGGTGAATCATGTGATGAGTCACACGTTGTATCTCTAGGTAATGTTTTGACATGTTCACCGGTGATGTCACTTTCATTGGAAGACAATTAAGGAAGAAAACAAGTATGACCGCAGGATTGGAGGAAAAGGTTGTTGGTTAACACACACACACACACACACACACACACACATCAACCCCCCCCCCCCACACACACACACACACACACTAATAGACCACAGACAGGTTTACAACATGCTTGGATAACCTAATCATGTCACACAATGTTTTGGTCATTACAGCTCACTAAAATATGCATTCAGGGAACAGCCCCCATGTCCAGCATACATCAATGGAGTACGTGGCTAAGACACTAGCATATGTGATCACATGGAGACAAAATGTCATTTCACAGCAATTACTCGGAGACAGGTCACACGCCTCTTTTGACACTGGCAATCTTAGTCTATAAAAGAAAGTGTTTTATACTCAATTATATTCGTGTGTGAGGGCAAGGTGAAAAGGAAAAAGATTAAATGTGCACAACCTCCTGTAACACTGACGATGTCTAAACACTGCATCCACTTGTCTATAGGCTATAATGTCACTTGTAATGTTTCAGTTTTTGTTACCTGCCTCAGGACTACTAAACTTACTGATGTTCATTGACATGCTCTGTCCCTATCAAATAAACACATACATAAATAAAATGGAGGGAACTACTGATTGCCAATATGTTCACATGACAACACATTATGGAGATGGTGCATAATGTAAAAAACAACCAAAATCAAGCAGAAAGATGGTATCTGATAAGACTGTGAAGTGGTAATTAAAAGGTGGAGAATGTTAAGCAGACACACATGAACTTATTAATCAACTTGATCATGTATCACCAGTGGCCACATTATGGAGCTATTGATCTCCATTGCAGTCTCGAAGAGCCCACATTCAGCTTGGAGGAAAATGTAGATTGGTAACAGAAGAAACCTGGGGCACATCACTCTAGGAAGTGCTACACAAGTAGACACACCTGTTTTCTATCAAATTGAAATGTAATATCACATGCACAACTTGGTGCAACCACACTCTAGTGTGACCGGCAACGATACAGTAGACGTCGATGTCATCCACCTCAGAACTAACGTGTTCCTGCGAAGCCAGGTCTGATTACCAAGTCATTGTGTGCATACAGAGAAGGTGATCCATTAGTTGATTTTATAGCATACAACAAAATCAACATGTTTTTTTTAAATTGAATTAGGAAACTCACTGAGGCCATTTCAGATCTCCACATAGGTCAGATGGGGAGTCGGTGGAAGCAGATGGGGAGCAACAGAATACAACAGCACCAGTTCTCACTTTCTGACAGACATTAAACATCTGCTCTCTGTTATTGTTTGAAGTAACAACAGCATTATCAATGAGAAGTTCCTCAGGACCAACACCAAAGAAACGGTGATGAGGCAGATGGTCAGTTATGCATTCATTCAGGTTGGAGATGATTCACAAAGATACATTTGTGTTCCTCTGAAGGCCTTTAGCCTATCTGCTAGAAGACATGCACTTCTTGCCATGGATATCACTGTGTACTCTGGACCAAGCGTTTCTGCATGTGTTTCAGCCAGCAGTAAACACATTCCTTGGTTAGGTGGAACTACTTTGGTCTGCAGGAACTACTTTGCTCAGCACTTTCTTTTTAAATAAGCAAAAGAGAGCAGGCAGAGGAAACGGTGCCCACCGCAACTCACTGGGGGCGGGGTGGGGGGGGTCTCCCGAGGGCTCCTGATTAGAATGCATGCAGACCTCAACTCAACTCTGGGGCCCTCAAAGTAGCAGACGTATAATGAATTGAGAGAGATTTACGAGTGTAGATTAATCTAAAAAATATATATTATGGTCCCACTAGCTGTCAGATAAGGTATTATTTGTGTCTGTTGTCTGTTCATAAAGGACACCAAAAAAACAATCAGTGATTATTAGTTTTAATCAGGGTCATAAAGGCGATAGGCATCTGCTGCTCATCCATAGTGCCGTTGTTTTTGCCAACTTAGTCCATAATACGCAGGGGTTAGGGTTAGGGGTCAGTAAGTACTAAGAAAAAAAAGCTTTGGCATTCATTCGTGATGCTAGCAAAGAGCACAGTCCACAGCAGTAGTAGGGCACCAGGGTGGAGAAATACGCAGGGCTTTTAGCAGACCGATCCATTAGTTAGTCCAGTAGTGCAGGTCTAGGTGAGTCACAAAATTCACCAGCTGCCCTGCTTGTCTGCAAGACGAGAAGGGCGTAACATAATCCTTCATGGATTTTCAATAGTGTGTGTGTGTGTGTGTGTGTGTGTGTGTGTGTGTGTGTGTGTGTGTGTGTGTGTATGTGTGTGTGTGGCTAACACCCTTTTCCTATCAGTGTCGGTTTTCTGATGTTGAACCATCCATTGATAAATGTGCTGCAATTATGGAGAAATGTAAATATAATTTAGACCTGATCCCTAACAAGATAGAGTGGCTGTCTAGTGGGTGTCTGTCTGTCTTCCTGCTGTGTGTTGCACTGTTCTCCTACTACAGCAGAGCGGTAATAATAATAATAATAATAATAATACCTAGGATTGTTTTTCATATGGTCATTATTGAGTTTCAATTGTGTTAATGAAACGCCCACTAACCCACAATAGCCTACCTACTTAAATACTAAATATGGCAAACAGAGAAGATAAAGGTCTACTGAGTAAAATATGCTAATTGAGTTAAGATTCAGGTCTTTTGCACTCTTCCACTGTGTCTCTTTTTTTTTTTAACTACTGATTAATCGTAACATTTCCACCCCTATCGTCCATAAGCAATGCCATGCGATGGGCTGTTGAGTGTAGCGTTGAGCTCTCCATACAGCAGCCAGTCTGTATAGCAGAGCTGCTGCTGCTGCTGCTGCTCACCTGCCGCCAGGCTGCCCATCATGGAGGCTAGCGGGGGACGGCCGCTGCCCGCTGCCGTTTTACTACTGTTGTTTCAGGGTAATGATAGTGAAGAACCACAAGAGAGACATCATCACATATAGGCCTATGCCAGCCACTGCTGTGGTTTTTGGTTTTGGTCTCGTTAGTCTCAAACACGTTGACATAACTTTCACATGTTGCACCCACGGTAGGTGAGACATGATGAGTGGTATACGTTGTAACGCTGTGTAACAACCTGGTGAAGCATTTAGATAACTTTGTGTCGTCTCTTCCAGTGGCCTATTGATCACAACTAACTAATCATTAATTACAAATGTTACTTTTCCTAAGCGCCTTTGCAGGGCCATGTACCGGACAACAAGTGCAAAGCAAACTGCTGGGTTTATCACGTTACAGTAACGGCGCTGTAACGTGACGGTTGACATTACGCCTACCTGCAATATCCATTAATCCGACACAGACGCGGCGTCCCGGCGGGGTATGTGGACTAGACCACACGCGTTAATCCGCCTTTATAGTCCTGAAGTCCGCGAGTCCGAGTCCGCCAGTTGGACCACCGAGCGGCACCACACTGTAGCCACACCCGCCCCCCCCCCCCCCCCCCAAAAAAAAAAAAAAAAAAACACAGGAGACCAGGAGACCCGGACCAAGTGCTGCTGCTTGGTCCACTTCCCCGTCCGCGTTGAGCGGATCCGTTAAGTCGCAGGACGACTCCCAGACACAAGAGCGCTGAGAGACAAGTAAAAGCACGTCGTGAAAGCCGGGGAGGGCGGTGTCTGCTGGGGATTATAATGGCAATTATGTGTCGTTCGTTGCGGGCGATGTTGTGTGTTGTTGTATGGAGAGGGCGTGATGGTGTCAGCCCTCATCTGGGAGACGCGCACCACTCATTTTGAAAAGAAGAGAGGAGTAACTGCGCTTTTTTGCTGCCTTAACCTACTGGTACTTCACCCGAGGTACTGCTGGTCTTATTAAAGTCTCCACTAATGAGATCTAATAAGATCATTACCGGGATGTAAGACGGTGGCTTTTTCCACAAACCGCTCATTTCGTCATGTGTGTGTCACATAGGCTACTTTTCTGTCAAAGCGCAGTAATCGTGGAGTAGATAAAAAACTATGGGGAGACAGACTTGGGCAATGTCATTCACTGACAAATGTCGCCCCCCACTGGCGGTAGGAGGAACGGGTTATAAACCGGACCACACAGAGCGGTCCCTATGCAACACCAAGTGCATCCTCAGTTTTATGAAATGGACCATTTATGTGAATAACACTTTTTACACAATCCACTTTTTTTGGTAAATTGTGACTTCTTGGTTGGTTGATTATTGACGGAAAACAGTGTATAATAATGTGACGTTTTAGCATGCAACTATCTGATGGACTGCTTTTGTAGCCGAGATACATTTGATGCTCTTATTTAAAAATCGACCGACTGAATACTGCATTTTGTGAAAATCATAGCAGAGGTCGTCACTTGCATTTCCTTATGAAAACAACAATTTCCTGTATTTTACCTATGAGCTCCACTGCCTCCAGTCATGAAAAGAGAAGCTTATTATTGGCTTTAACTTGAGAAATGTCAAAAGAAAGTCAAACTCAAAGCAGTGAATTGGGATAAACAGCTATTTTTAGACATATCAGGATTTTATCTTACAGGTATTTTTTTTATGAGACACCTTTATTTTGTGGGAATTTGTTAATGACAGTGAATTAAGGCATGTCATTGAAGTCAATTTTATTTGTATAGCCCTTAATCCCTGTTACAGTCTCAACAGACCATATATGTATGACCCCGCTAACCCCAGCCCAGAAAAAACTCCCTTGATTATCAGGAAGAAATCTTGAGAAGGCACGCAGAGAAGGCATCTCTCCTTCCAGGGATGGTTAGGAGTGTTATGGGTGCCATAGTTGACACATAGTAGTAGTAGTAGTATTACAAGCAGACATTTTAAGTACAGAAAATATGAAAAATGTGTATTGTCCATGCAGGCGATGAGGTGCTGGCCGGTGAGCAAGCTGGTAGCTGTCAGGTGGGGTCATGATCACAGCAACACACTCAAATTATTTAAATTAAATTAATTGGGTTATGCATCTTGCACAAGGAAGCTTACAGGTAGGCTGTGGACACTGAGGATGGAATCCAGTAGCTTCTAGCTGGGAGTGGACACAGAGTCTTTTGTTTTTGGACTCAATTGAAACATCTTCTTGCTGAAGGTTTCACTCACACAGGTTGATTAAATGTATGCAAATGGAGGTAAACTCAACATAGGTATCTCTCACCAGAGCAATCTGGTTCGCAATTAGACTTGAAACTAAGTCAGTCAGAACAAGGAAAATGGCCTTGTTAATACAAACAACTAATGGAAAATGTTTAATAACAGGACACAATAGCTATTTGAGTTCCACAATTGGCACGTTGGAACACATTTAGTTTGTGCCCCTTTTCTTCTTAGTAACCCAAAGGAATTACATTCAGGGGGAGGGAAAAAGTAGTTGTCTCAGACGGTAATACCTGCAAATCCAGCTTGTCCCCCATTAATCCCAGAGCCTATTGTTGGGATTACGGGGAAGGGGGCCAGGGGTCCTAGCTTAGAGTCCATCCCCAAGTCCCAAATGAACATATTTCTCGGCTGAATGAGAGGTGATTGGGTAGAACATGTTGAAGGGTATAGGATCTATGTGTGGATAACATGTGTGGACATTGACCCAGCATAAATCATTGCATACAGACCCCCCCCCCCCCCCCCTCAACACTATGTCTATGTTTTTATTTTATGTTTGCAAAACCAAAAATATGACATCAAATATTAGGTAAGACCAGAAAGAAGAAATTGAGCGTTGCATTATTGGGTATTGATGGGGCTGTGGGGGTGCAGACAGAAAAGGTTTGGAAACACTAACCCAATGACCACCACAAAGAAACACTGCCCTAACCCAAAGACCACCACAAAGAAACACTGTCCTAACCCAAAGATCACCACAAAGAAACACTGCCCTAACCCAAAGATCACCACACCACATACATTCCTTCCATAGGTGTCAAAGTACCATAGAAAGTGTATGTGGTGTTGGTATGTTCCTTAAAGTCTGGTGATACAAATATTTGTTTCCACATTCACATATTTTTTTCCACATCCATCATTTTGATGAATAACAAACCGTTTCGGTCATATAATAGTTTGTGTAACAATGAGGTAGAACTGAGTTATTAAATGATTGATTTTGGCTGTACTTAGGAATTTACTTTTGCTCTGTATCCCTCTTTCCACAACAATGGGCCAATTTGGCGACTGAACTAAACTCCTCTGTATTTCAGATCGGCAGGAGACCACATGGACTAAGATGAAATTATCCCAACATTATACACACGCCTGACTATAAAAAAAGGTGCATTTTGTGGATAGATTTCTGCAAAATTGGTAATGGTAGTACAACAGTGGTAGTTGTAGTGGTAGTAATGGTAGTTGATATTATATGTACATTTAGATTTATTTCTTCTCCAATAAACCTTGACCCCCTCCCCTCTTTTAAAATCATTCAGAAGCTCATAATCCCACCTCTGGCCTTCTTTTTTTTTGGTCCAGCAATTTTTTATTTTTTATTAATGGGTATTAAAGTAGCCGTGACCACTAAAACCTGTGGGAGAAAAACACACCAAATATTTACCAGGACAACTCATATAAATAGACATGGCAGATTATATTTGCACACTATGCAAAGCTTTCACTAATTAAGTAGCACTCCAAACAAGTCTCCCATCTTCCAGACACAACACCCCACCTTGAAAAGCATTCACAGTTTTCCACACAGACAGATTGAGAAATAGGGAAATAAAATGAGGAAGATCGTAAAATGTGACTCATCCATTTCCCTTTGCAAGGCTCTGCGAGTCTGAGGCATTCAAATCATTTTCCATCCAACGTGATGTTTCCAAGTAATACTCAATTTAAGGATGGGACAAAATGTGGTGTGATTTGATGATTGGTGATTGTGGATGTGTCTACTGCTCATTTTCAACATAACACAGGTCAAACAAGTTTGGTGGACCTGGATATATTTATCTCAGGGTATAGATGCATAACATGACTGGGCGAGTGAGCCAACCAAGTATAAAATAAAATATTATTTTTGATGTTGTTGTTGTTGTTAGTCATTCAGGTCACAAAGAACACAGAAGGAGAATAGCATGAAACCTCTTAAATATGTCAAATATGTGAATAATGTGTCCGATATCTAATGAGTTATCACTATCATCGTGTGATATTCGGTGCAAGTGCCTCAGTCCTGACCGCACCGCTGTCGTGTCAATAATGACGGTCATGCACACCCTCTCACGTAACCATGCTGAAGCACATACCTCGCTCCGGTGACGTCCACCCCCACCATCAGCTGTCCGTTGAGAGAGAGCAGCTCGTCCCGAAGCTTGATCCGCCCACAGCGCGCTGCCGGGCTCCGCTTTCTCACTTCCGTCACCCATATGCAGCCCACCTCCAGCACGGGCCCCTGGTCGCCCTTCTTCCTCCTCCTCCGGCCCGTCTTCTTCCCTCCTTCGGGGTCCCCGAAGATCGGGATGTTCCCAAAGCTGAGGCCGAACTCGGCCGGGTCCCGCTCGGCTCGAGTCAGGCAAACGGCCCGCACCTCCACATCGAGCCCCTCTGGGAGGTCTGAGGGGGGCGGCGTGGGCGCGAGCGCTCCCTCACCTTCCACAAAGTTGAGCTGGATGTATGCGACCAGTTTGTGGATGGCGGCCAGGCAGAGGGACATGTCCCCCATGTTGCTAATGCTGCTACTGCTGCTGCACAGGCTGTCACTCTCACCATCTCGCTGGGGATCCTAGAAGAAGAAGAATCACATAACCGGTGGTGATTATGTTAAAATGTGAAGAGGAACCAAATGTTAAAAGCAAACTGCTGGGGACACCAGAAGAGCAAGACCCCTTGACACAAAGTTAAAAAAATCAGAAACATTAATGATGGTCTAATGATTTATTGAATGTATAATTTATAGTTTTGTGTAGTTCATTCCACATTGCAATAATTAAATTATATGTAAATGATGTGTGTATACAAGACATTTGTTGATTGGTTTGCTAACTGTGATTGGATACTTGCCATTAATGCTGATATGCCAGATAAAAATGTATTGTATTGTATATTTGGGAGATATTCACACTGCTGGCATAAAGCAGATATCTGCTTTGAATATCTTCAACTACTGCATTTGTTTTCCTATAGCTTTATATATTCACAGCTTACATTTGTTGTGATTGTTATGGATAGCAAGAAGAGAAAGCACCCAAAAATCCAGTCCACGATCTTTTGGGATTAGGTGGAATGGTGCAGCTCAAGGTCAATCTGGGGCAGTCACTTTAAAGGGGAAGTACCATCAGAGAACTTTAGAAAGATGATGATTGTGTTCCTCAAACACACATTTGTCTATCAAGTGTGACAGAGGTCATTCTTTAATATGAACTGCTCAGTCTTCTCATTGTTGCTTGCACACAGTCACAGTCTATGTGGTTGTGTTAGTCAGGTCAGACCCTATTGTAGTAAAAACAAAAGCTGAACAATACCTTTGAAGTGTAGCCATCCTGGTTCCGGTCAGTGTTGTGGTTTTGGTCTCCCGAGTACCGGGTTCTGTGCTGACCCCCAAGCCAGGCAACTAGGAGTGGGAGGTGGCTTACGGCATTTTCCTGAGTGATGGGCATCCTGGCTGGTTCTGTCCGGGGCCATCCGGCACCCTGGACCAGAAGGGGGGATGCTTTCCCCTTATGTTCACCCAGGCTGGGGAATACTGCTGGACCCGGGGATGAAGCTTAAGATGCTGGTGGTAGATCCAGGAAAAAACACAGTGGAGCTGCATGCGCAGAAGTCAACAGTGTTGTCTCCATCTCTGAAGGGCCTACAGAAGGGGACCCCCAATGTCCTGAGCCAGAAGAGCAGTATCATCACGGGCCCCTTTGGACCATGACATCATCCATATACAAAGGAGGGGCTTAGTGTGTGTGTGTGTGTGTGTGTGTGTGTGTGGCAGTCTGCTGGATCAATTGTAGAGTAACCAGAGACCGCTATCCTCTTGGCGAGGAGAATTATGAATCGGTCTGGATGGAACAAGTCGGAACAGCAGCCAAGATCCGTGCGCATGGGTGTTTGCTCACACGTAGACCCGTAGTCCTAGGCCATCACCTAACGAGAAGAGCGTGAAAAGAATGGCTTTAATGAAATAATCATTTATCTGCATTTATTCTAACATATAGTTTAAGAAGAATATAAAGACTGAATTTGGGCACAGATATTAAATCACAGTCCAACACCCATATCCTAAACATGTTAACATTTGTTTTTTTATTGAAATACTAATAAACCTAGATCCAGTTTTATACCAGCTTGTGCTGCTGTTGGAGTGCAGCCCGGGATCTAGATCCCATGAATTGAAGAGGCCACTTTTGGAAATATGCGGTTCATGGGGCCTGGATTAGGCTGGTTTGCGTCACTACCAAAAGTGTTTCAAATCAGGACAGCAACGTCTGTCACTAGTAGGTATAAACCAAAATATAATTGTATTGAATTTCTTTTTTTAATACAAAATAAGAGCAAGACAAAATATGGTTCTCAAGTATATTCTTTTTAAAATAAGTGGTTGCTGGACTATTTTCCACGTCTGGTCTTGTCTGTAACAAAATCCCGGCAGAATGCAGCAGACAAGGTAGGAATGAGTAGCATCCGCTGCCATATCTTCTAGGATTGACAACCACAGCTTAAAAATGGTTTGTTTTTCAGATACAAAAAAAAACTAGCATAGCATGGCGCCTGTAACAGAAAATGTCTTGAAATGTCATTGAGTTTAATGTATTTACAAATACACTAATACTATGAATAATAAGGATATTTTACAATGACACTTTTATCGCCACTATGTCATATTTTCTAATATTCACTGATAGGAAGAGATAATAACAATGCTAACTAGTTAGCATTTTGGTGCCTAAAAGTACCTGGAGACATATGTATGGCCTTATGAAATTTGAGAATATATGCCACTGAAACTGTTTTGCATTTGCGTAGTTTTTTGTTTTTTTTACATACTTTTCTGTTTCATTACGGAGTAAAAATCCACTGCAACCACATTTCTGGCAGATATAGACAAAAAAAGCCGGGTTCCATAAGACCACAGTGAAATTACTATCTAGTGCTTGGGTTTCAAATAAACTGTTGGGCATTGTGGTACCATCTGTCTCAGGCTATTCCTGTATGCTTTCACATAGGGAGAAACAGCGTAGCTGGCTTTGAAAGAGCCTTAAGTCTTAAGATTGTGTGACCAAAAACATTTGTAACCTTTTATATTTGTAGCAAATGCCTTCATTCAGTGCATATTGTAGTGCAGGACTAGTGTAGCAATAATGCACAAGCTCTCTGATCAGAGGGCACAACTGACATGCTCCGGTTGCATACAAGCATTGTGTGTGTGTGTGTGTGTGTGTGTGTGTGTGTGTGTGTGTGTGTGTGTGTGTGTGTGTGTGTGTGTGTGTGTGTGTGTGTGTGTGTGTGTGTGTGTGTGTGTGTGTGTGGTTAGGTCGGATTACTTTGAAATAAAGTCAGTGACTGATTACAAAATACATGGTCATTTTTGGAATCAGCAATACAACCCACTCGATTGCCAACAATGAGTAATCAAAACATATGTTATGTCTGCCCATTATGGCACCCATCACACTCCTAACCATGCCTGGAAGGCGGGGTCCCTCTTTCTGTGTTCCTTCTCAGGGTTTCTTCCCTCTGGCTTTTGAGGAGTTTTTCCTTGTCCTTTAGAGGGCTTAGGGTTAGGGGGTTTTGTATAATGTGGCCTGTAAAGCCCTTTGAGACTGTAACTGTGATGAAGGGCTATAAAAATACAATGGATATGAATTGACTTGACATACTTAGACAAGTGTTGAATTACTTGCTCGTCCAGATTCGTAAAAATGTAAATTTTAAACATTTGCAATATGTAAATAGCTCAATAGGAAAATGTCATCACCCACACACCAACAACATTTTGTTTCCCCCAAAGATAGAAATATGCGGTGTAACTTTAATTCAAGCCTGATACATCCTGTGTTCATCCGGTGTGCAAAGCACACAGAAGCGTCCCGGCGGTGTGTAATGACCCTAGCAAATACATTTCTAGCTTTTGAGGTTGTCCATCTCTTTCTTGAATGGTTTCTGGAAGTGAGCCCCCGGGAACTATGCAATGAAATCTCATTTACATCAGAGCAGGACAGGGAATCGGCAAAGTTCCCCTTTAAACAGTAGCCGCTGTTATCTAGTCCATAACTACAGACATTTTCTGTAGCTGTCTGCCATTGATATGATGTACACCATGTACACCACAAAGTCACGGTTTGTGTTCAAAGGAATTTACGATTTAAACCCACTTTCATCATCATATGGATGGCAGCCAAATGGAAACATAGAAATGTGCATTGTTTGGGTTTGCTATGGCAAATTTAGGATTGGGCATCTCTTTTGTGTGGAAAATTTAAATGAACACTAACACCAACAGACAAACATTTGTTTGCACTGTTTGGTTTTCTTAGCATAAAGGCCCCTGAGAACAAGACCTAAACAGGGTTTTAAACTGTTGAGTCTCAGTCTGTGTCCGAGTCATAATCATGATGATTCAAGTCCAAGCCACCAAAACTTGGGTCTTAGTCAAGAGTCCTGTCGTCTATCATTGACGATTGTTTACGTGCTGTGTTCTGACATGTCGGATGATCGGATGTACTACTGTAATAAAATACGTTTGAATTTTAGCCAAACATTACACAACATCCAAGGCTAAGCAACCACTACAGTGAGCATCATTGTGAATCAACTTAATGGGTTAGGGTTAATTTTAATCTGGATTTTAAATACATGTCTATTCACTAGACATGTTTTGTCTAGTGAATCACGGGACATTGTTTTGTTTCACCTAAATTTGACTAAAAAAAGACTAATCTATTTCACATATTTAAAGTACTGGAAAGGAAAATCTGAGGTGGAGTCAAAAGTGTAAATGCTTGATGTCAACCATGACTTGCACTGTTTCACACCTGGGATTAATAAAGTTTTCGTATCTTAAAAACATTTATTGCATGTCTTCCATTCTGGCCTGTACATTTAAGTGTTTTATGTTCGCATTTGCCCCTCTTTGCCATGCTAAGCTAGTTTAAAATATTAAAGATTTCTTTCTGCCTTAATGCTTTGTTTTATTGGATTTTATTCATGTTGTAGTTCAGAACCAACTCTGAGGATTAGTCAGCATATCTTTTTAACATGATGTAATAGGGATACAAAAAAAAACCTTTGATGAAATTGAATGAAAAAATCGTAAACTCAGCACATGTTTTTTCCTGAGAGTCTTCAATGTGTTGTACTGTTTTGAAGTGTAATGGCTGTAAACAATAATGTAACAGTTCAATAAAGAGTCATCCAATAGGTTGACTGCAGACATACAGTATGTGCATGTGCATTCTGGCCCCCAGACATTTAGTACAGACACTGTAGCCCCCCACCAACCTCAGAGACGCCCACCCTGATGGATGAAGCAACATCTAACAACAGTATGCTGGTGAAGCAGTGTGTCTGTGTGTGGACATGCAGACTCAATTCTTTCATTTGACAATGATACGACAGGAACAGTGGAAAAGAAACACAAAGCTCCAGCCTAAAGTGATATGGATTTAAGGAACAAAGCCATTCACTTTAATCCCAGGGATTTGCTGTAGGCTATTCCATGTAAACAATGCTGTCACCCTTTTAACCGTTTAACAAAAGCATTGCTTGAAATAATCTGATCTTCACCTACATTTGGCATGTACAACCATGCAATCTCTAAATCCTCCTGGTGTTTTAATGCAACACATTATAAGAGTGGTAGTTTTATTTATCTTTTTTTTGCTTATATGAATCTTCCAAAATACTCTAAAAACAGACCCCGTCCAGCACACAAATATGGGTGGCTTCCATTTTCAACCTCAAATTATACTTTAGCTCAGCTCCCTTCAGATGTAGGAAACGCTTCAAACAAAGTACAATTGGTTTTCGTTTCTGCTGATGTTAGCCAGATGTGATTTGACGAGCTAGTGAGCTGGAGCTCCAGTAGTAGCTCTCCATAGTGGCTTTTTAGGTTACTTTCCAAGAAGTAAACTTAAGTCACACAGTCCAAAATGAGGGGTGGTATCCAATGGTGTCTCTCAGATTCAAGGCAATGCATTTGTTTAACCTGCTTTGTTCTCTCTCTCTCCCGAGGTGACCTATATGTGCCATATAAACCCACTCACCAATCCAGAGACCATTGGTCCCCCACTTCCCATTCACTCTCCGTGCTCCTCCCCCACTACCCTAATTCTCTCCCGGGACCCATATGGTCAAAGATTAGCAAAGCCTTTGCGTTTCAACATTTCTCCCATCATGCCACATGGCAAGGGAGAGGAAAATAAACACAAGATCATTGTGGTGCTGCCCACTGCAGGAGGGTCTGCTGTAATAGAAACATGTTTTTGTAGCCGTTTAAAAATATTCTCGTAACCGGCCGTTATGACAAGGCTAACTGAGACGTGTGAAATGGGTCAAATTGCAAAGAGGATATGGTTGATTGAAGGTGTGGTTTATTATTAGTGGGAATATGTTCTACTTTAATATCCAATTGTTCACCATAAAAAACATGATTATTGAAATTTAAATCCATAATTAGAATATTTAACAGATGACATCAAGTTCACTTCACTTATCAACCATTCACTTAAATGACTGGATGATGGTTGTTCAGCCCCATTCTATATTGCCTATCTAGAAGTGGGTACATGAAACCAGTTATTGGCATCATATTTACCAGACGACAGACTACACTTGCTAAATGTTTTAGTCTTCTTAAAAGGGGTTGATTTGGCATTCTGAATATGTGAACAGTTCTGTAATCGGATTACAGTGTTAATTGCTCCAAGATGAACTGAGCTTTAAAATATATTCAACTCAAATTACTGCCAATTCTGACATTTTTTTAAGTAATGTTTTTGGTCTAGATAACTTATCTTGCTCTTGTAGTTGGAGCTAGGAGGTCAAGCATAGCAACATGACCAATACAAGTATTCTTGAGGCAGTTATTATAGTTATTATAGAACATACGCAACATTCACATTTGGAATAGCATTCAACTTGCAAATTACTAACATGAAACTTAACCAGCTTTCCAAGAGGCTCAAAACAACTTTTCACTGTGTAACAGCTCATAAAACCCTAATTAACCAACAATTCCATCTTATACCCCAAATACACATCAGTACCCCTTCTACATACCAAGACTATGAAGGCATTCTTGCCACATTAGAAATGACTGCCGTCAGGCCAGTGAATATTCCTTAATGTAAGGACAAGGATTATGTAAATTGACCATGCTAGACATATAGCCTTATCATGAAAGTGATTCTGTTGTGGAAAACCCAGACTAAAAATTGACAAGCACTGAGTGCATCACTGACAATGTCAGAGAATAAATGATGGAGTGAATCTCTAAGATGTAAATGGGGCATTATGGAAGCAAGAAAGGCCTCTAGTCAATACAGATGTTAAACATGCATTTGATTCCAGGCTTTAAAACACAACCACAGCCAAACTCCACACAAGCAAAAGACACACCCATCATTGTCGTGTGAGTGTCAACAGCTCTGTCCCAAACATCACAATAGCTGGCTTCCAGCATGTTGCATATTACAGACGACCAGAAGGCCAGGATGTAGACTTTATTTATAGACCAAGGATGGGAAATGGGTGACATATTGTGTTATGGAACAGCTTTATTAAACTATTAATAACCCTTAATGATGGCACAGCTCACACTTTGTTCCAAATAGGCTTCAAAAATATTTGTTTATTCATTAAAGACAATAAATGGCCAGTTGTTCAGCCAAGCTCCATCCATTGAAATCAGTCGTCCGTCAAATTTTAACAAGTCCTATAATATGTGTATATAAGTATATAATATGGTCATTAACAGCGAATCCTGTATGAAAGTTACCAAGACCTCACGCAAAACATGTCAAGTGAGATTTATTTTATAGCCCTATGGGTTAGTGTCAAATTGCTTCTCAGGCCTGAAATGAAATGATAATGGTTCTCTCTCTGACCATAAGCCATCATGTAATGCCATGTAATAGAAGCCAACAACTAGGTTAAAAGCATCCATTAAGGAATGCGCTAGAAAACACAGATCAAATCATAATACATGCAACTATGCCAACAGTTTTTTTAAGGGCTTGTGCATTCTGAGTGGTCCTTGAATGCATCTGTCCAGCAGCAGCTTTCTTGGGGGACAATAATATACGGGACACTTGGTCCATGAAGCTGACAAGGCCTGGTGACATATATCCTCTCCTACAATGCAAATAGGCCAACACTTCCAGATCCATTCAGGGTCCATTACCCTGACAGACTGGGTTGGCCTTGCAGTACATGGGTTGGATGTGGAATAAAATCACAACAACGTGTGCAAAAAAAGAAAACAAAAACGAATAAAGAAAAAATAGAAGTTCAATTTGATCTTTATAGGATACTGATAGAACAATTGGACACAATTGTTAATTGAATGAATCGTATCTACTGCAGGCTACATTATGTTGTAGACTTTAAACGGCAAATCTTCATCTTCATCTTCAATCTTCATCGCATCCTGTACCCGGAAAGTAAGTAACCAAAAGTAGCCTATAGTCTACCTGACTCCTTGTGGAACACAGTGACTACAGGCTTTATTAGGCAGTGTTGAACTGCATCTACATAGTGCCATAAACATGCCTCTAAAAACGTCTTCCACGTTTTCCCGTTACTTATGTAAAGGGTGTAATTTTAACTGCTGATGTGTGATCAAAACAAATGATGTGCAATAGTCCCACCAACCCCCCTCCCCCCCATTCACAAATGGATAAAAACACATTAGGTGTGCTGGTTAGATCCGTGCATAAAGCCCACTTACCTCTCCATTGCAGCGGGGGAGCCTCCAGCTTCACCCCCTCAGTGCGGACCGCTGAGCTGCTGCCACGCACGGCTCCTCGCTCCCGGAGGAAAACCCACGACCACTGTCAACACGTAAAGTCCTACAGAGGCTGTAGCGGGACGAAAACTGGGTCTACACTTTAAATAACTAAAAGCTAGCCCGGGGTTGATCTTGAACGGCAGATAACTGTTTTTTTCAATGTGTGCAAAACAAGGGACCGCTTAACTCCTGTGAGATAACACGCGTATCGTGGTACCGTGGTCCGGGATACGTGCTGATGCAGCCCATGCATGGGGCAGGGTAGACAAAAGTTGTGCTCCAAGTGGTCTAACCTATTTTACACTATGGTCCATGGAGCCGCACATTAGACACACATCATGAGGCGGGGCCAAAACCGTGGATTTATAATCCCTTTGTCCAATCGGATTAGGCTACTGTTGGGGGGGGAGTAAAAATGACTATATGGCTACCATGGACTGTAAACCAGATCCTCATGAGAAAAAAGAAAGAAAAGAAAGAATGAAGAGAGACATATAACTCCTACTTCGGGAAGACATTGTTCTGCACAATGTATTGTGTGATTATGCAAACCTCCTATACTTAAATCTAATTGGACTATTTGATTATTAATTCATTCATTAGTTAATTACCCAGGATTATGAGTGTGTGTGTGTGTGTGTGTGTGTGTGTGTGTGTGTGTGTGCGTATGTGTGTGTGTGTGTGTGTGATGACATAAGCAATCTTAGCGTCCCAATCATCTACATAGCCTATAGCCTAATGTAGAGATTTTTGACAAATGAAAATAATGTGTTATCAGTTTATATACATCTATTTTCACGATGATAAAAACAAAACAATGCATAATGTTCCCAAACTAGTGGTCCGCAAGGGTATTGCAGGTGGTCCGTGGGAGGAGGGAAAAAGGAGAGACCATAAAGACCATAATAGAAAAAATATACAAAAATATTAAAATAAAATATTAAAATCGTTAATAAAATATTATGGCTTGTAAAAATGTTGTGAGATTCAGGGTCTGGTGTTGGTTGCTTGAGTAGTAGCCTACTCACACACTACTCACAAAGTTTCACCTAATCAGCGGCTTGTAGGCGGGACTTTGGATTCTAGTTTTAAGGTCATTTAAAATCTATGGATTCTGGTACAGCTGCTTTGAAAAAATAATAAATCCACTGTCTTCAACTACTGCTAAGTTGAGCCGCCATCACTACAATTCCTCCAGACATCTTTGCGCTTTTATTCTTGTTGCACTCTTCTGAAAACAATGACTCCATCCTCTCCTGTCGAACCCCGGCTGTCTGGCTTGTTGGGACGTTTCTACTTTTCACTTTCGGATTTTTTTCTCCATCCAGTCGATTAAAATATCACCACATAAGTTATATGTGGTGATATTTTAATCGACTGAATTCTCCATCCAGTCGATTAAAATATCACCACATATAAGTTATATGTGGTGATATTTTAATCGACTGGATGGAGAAAAAAATCCGGCAGCGGTTAGCTAACAATAGTTATATGATATAACTATTGTTAGCTAACCGCTGCCGCCATTATTTGTAATGAACGACTCTATTCCTCAGCACAGCTTTTAGAATGTTACCATAGCAACCTACTTTGGCACATGACAGCTTTGGCCTACCGATATATTTATATTTATAAAATAAAGTAAAGTATTTGTAATAATTGTGTAGCAATTTTTATTTAGACCACATTGGCACAAAATACCAGATGAAAAAAATGACCTAAGAAGTGTGTGGGATGTTTTTCTAAACTAACTTGACCTTACGTGTATTCGTGTCCACGGTCTCGTCCCTAAGTGAAGTTGTGGTTCGGAGGTAAGTACTGGTTCAGAGGTAAGTACTGGTTCGGTGGTTTGTCCCCTAACCCACGCATTGCTTCGCATTGTTCTCGGCCTGTTTTGCCACAATGCAAATTGGGTGGTTGGTGTTGGCGTTGGCATCGTACTGCTGCTGGTGACCATGGTGGCCCCATGGACGTTAGAAATGTCAACCTCGCTGCCAAAAGGAATTGCAAAAAAAGCAGCAAGTATGGGTGAAGATACACCTTCTGGCCTCTGGTGAAACATCCACCAATAGCCAGAACCTTGACCAACAAATGAATTCACATTGACCTTCTGCTTCACTTGAATCAAAGCTAATGATAGTTTCCCTGCATTGATCATCACTGATTACAGTATGCATGTACGGATCTGCTATATTAAGGGGAGTTTGTTTCTGTTTTGGTTCATCGGTTCATTCTTTTTCAAACCTTAAACCTGCATTATGTACGTTTTCCCATTAGTAGCCTCTAGTGGCTTGAGTTGTAGCTACAATTATTCTTTCCGGAGATTTTCGCACAGTGGGGGGTGGGGGCTGGATGGATTGACTCATGGATGGGCACATTTTATTCTTGAGAAACTTTCTAGTTCAGATATATTTTCACAGAAATACAATTTCATTATATCGATTTCCTTCTATTTCTTCAAGCTGATTTAATGGGTGGACAATGGCTGGAGGCAACAGTGCAGCTGAATAAAGCTACAGCATTTCGGACTTTGAGATAGTACAAGTAGTGTCGGATTAAGACCTTATGCTGCTAGCTGGCTCATTGTTTTTGTGAAATATTCAGTTAATCTTTTTGTTTTTTCTATGATTTCTTTAGTTCCGGCTTGCTTCTCTTGTTGTAGTTTACGGGCTCCGGTCTAAAATTGAATGGGTGGTTGAGACATTTTTTACTCTAATTGACGTG
The DNA here is from genome assembly GCA_030340625.1 of Merluccius polli. Lineage (NCBI taxonomy): Eukaryota > Metazoa > Chordata > Actinopteri > Gadiformes > Merlucciidae > Merluccius > Merluccius polli. The sequence continues at coordinate 37,331 of JAOPHQ010001740.1, read as the reverse complement.
TCAAGCCATGTTTCCATTAATTGTCAAGCGAATTTTAAGTGAACTTTTGAAATGCAAATTAGGTGCGTTTCCATCAACTGGTTTGGAGCAAATAAACGAGGCTACGCAAAGCGTAGTTTCGTCAGAAAGTGGAGGTATAGGCTACGTTACGCATGGCTGTAGTAGAGGTGCGCGGATGGGCTATTATTGTATCCGCAACCGCATCACAAAACTCATCATCCGTCCGCCATCCATCCGTACCAACGTTTTTTGACCAATTTCAAAACCGCACCCGCCCGCCATCCGCGGGCGCTGCTGACGCGAGAAAAAAAAGTGTGCTCGTTTTTATCGGATGCAAGTAACAATATTTAACAATGCAACTTATATATATCTTTTCATTTGATTGGTTCAACCGCCACCCGCCTGAATTTAATTAAAATATTATTTTTCGTAAGGTCATCCGCCCGATCCGCGGTTTAACCGCGGAGTCCGCGGCTGTAACCGCCATCCGCGCACCTCTAGGCTGTAGTAAACAGCAGAAGAAGTAGATTCTGCTATTCCGTTGCTGTTTTCCATCTAAAATGGCTGTGATGTTGTTTTCATGGATGAGACAGAGGAATATTTTTGTCTCCTCACACGTAGTTGTTGTTGCTGTTGTTGCTATGTGCCATGTTTTCATGTGTTATGGGAATATCCGGGAAGATGCCGACAGCGGAAACAGCTGATCAGTCATGTAAGTTAAATATTCGCTGAATTTATTTGGCAAAGGTGTTTCCATCTCCCATTTAGCGCATGAACGAAAAGTTTTAGCAAAATTATCAATTTCCGTCAACATTTTCTAATGCAATACTTGGAAATGGAAACATGGCTAGCTCCCGCTTTGACCTAATGTTAGATCAATTAGAAAGGAATGAACAAAGCTTGCCCGAGATCCGAGATGGCATGATGAAGACAGGTAAACTGACCAGACAAAAAGTAAATATTGCACCACCAACTTTTGTTTTGTGAAATAATAATAACCTTTAATTTGTGTACAAACAAACGTTCTAGAACTTTAAAATCAGTGACGTAATTATTAGTGAAATGAGCACCCCTTGCTTAGGGTATCTATAATGCCCTATTCTGGCTAATTAGTCATTATTAGTGAAATAAGCACCCCTTAGGGGTGGACAAACTGAGACTGTGCCTTTTTGTTCCATTCCATTTGTATGCATTGAAGCATTTAAGCTTTGTTTTGTTTTGTATTAACACTCAAGTGCCTTAAACAAATGGATCCCTTTTGCAGTTTAACTTTCTGTATTCTGATACTTATATACTTTTTTCAAACTTTTATCAAAGGCTAGATCTAGCCTTTATCAAAGGTTAGATAGCTTAAATGCTTCGATGTGAGTGTACAATGTTCAAAACAGTAAATAATGTGATATGTAGTGATTGCTTTTTTCACCACAGCATTATTAATTGTATAATGGTAACATTTCAGGGATTCCTGAAAAAACTTCAGTATGAAAAACTCCTGGTCCACCTGTTGCATGTGGAGGTGGTGGATATCCACAACAGAGACCTGAAACTCTCTGACAAAAGGCTGTCCACAGACCTATACTGAGGAAGACGTCAGAGTAGATATTGACTGGTGGAGTGGAATTTATCCATGAAGAACAGAGAGGGAGATGCAACATTTCCAATTATTCGTAAGCGGATAAAAGCACTTCTCAGCATCTTTACAGGTCCCTTGGTTGAGGTGTTTTCTGAATCTTGTCATCCGGAGCTCAATTCAAAACCCAGGAGCCAATGTCTCAGTATGTTCCCCTGAAAAAAGTGAATGAGAAACTGAACTATTTCTTTCTGCAAACCAGTTGGGAGGTACCAGCAGTACTAACATCTGTAAGCCTCCGCACCCATGCTACAAGATGTTGAGAGGGAGTCAAAAGACAAGAATCCTGCATAGCAGCTGCGAAAACAAGAGCCAGAAGAATGCTACTGTCAAGCATATAACTATTGATGCATTGCTTGTTTTTGAATCTTTTCAGACGCTAGAATACTTGCCAGTTTGACTTCCTCTCTGGCCCAGAGAGAGGCTGCAGGGAAAAACCAGCAGACTAAATAATGAAGCAGTCTGCCAAATAAAGGTCTACACGTCTAGGATACTTCTAGACAATCTGTAAAGAGGCCCAAATAGGGTCCAACATACCAAACCGATCTTTTAGCTTTGGTACACAAAAAGGCACTTAAACAGGAACCATGTGTTGTGGCATACTTCGTCTGGTATATTTTTTTAAGCAATCCATGCACTCACAAATCTATCCATGCCTATTTGGATCGTGTGGCGTGTTAGAATTGAGACACAGTACTTCACCAAGCGGTCATCCATGGTCAAAAGGTCCTCATTAATCATCTGGATTAGAGCATGTTTCACTAGATAATTGTGTCACTGGTTCACCTCCACCCACACCCTCTACAGTCAAGTTCTGCAAGTCCATAGCACTTGTTTTGTTATAGAGGTATTATGGTTCTGTAAAACACAAAGGCACAAGGTGTTGTGTCTTTTAGTCAGCGGTCAGTACTGGGGCTATATCCCACGTATCATTCAACCTGGGGCTCCATCTGGTAGGCAACTCCAAGATGAGCTGGTGGCTGGGTAGCTTCAGTTCTACCGCTTCCAACTATACACAAGAAGCTGCTTGCTATCTTTGCATATTTTACTATATTTTAGTTTTGAAGCCAACAGCTCTAACGATGCAGCGGTCCTTCATGCTTATCGCTGTTGCATTATAGATTATAATATAAATAACATTTTTGCCATTTGTCCAGTTTAATTTTATTTAATTTTATTTTAATATGGATTGTAATTGTGTAGGGTTGTAGTTCTTCTTTTCTGGCGATACTTTAATCTGGTGAACCATGTAATCTGTCTGGATTGGAGTTACTTTTCAACTGCTGGAGGATGCAAGCACAGTTTGTCCTATTTTATACATTTTTTGAGTGTGTAATATACACACGTTAGATGCAGTTACACCTCACGTGACCCCCGAAAAACAACAACTAAATCTTGGATAAATTAAAATACATATTGTAATTGTAACAGCATTACAATTTAGCATTACAGTGTTATACACACACTTTTTCTATTCCAACCGACTACTCACCAATGGCTTGATGAAAGCGACATCCAAAGCACTGGGCCCTTGTCCAGATGTTCAGAGCAACAGCTGTAATTTTTTCCTTTTTTTTTTTTTTAATATAATTATTTTTATTATTGCATGCAAGAGGCAATACAGGTATCAGTATGCATGTATCGTACAGTACTCTGTTACATTCCACAGTATGGTAACCTCTCTATGCTATTAACAACACTCATACTCACACATTCATGCGCCCAACATGAACACACACACCCCCAGACACCCTCCCACCACACAAATACATTTTGACACACAAACAAACCCTCCCTCCCCCATTCAACCCTTCCTCACACCCACCCTCACACACACCCTCACATCCTCACACACACACATCCACACACCCACACGCACTCACACACACGCACACACACACCCTTGGTTCCCAGCTCAAAGTCATCATACCTTGTCCCTATTCCTTGGCTTTTAAAATTTACAAGGCTTCATAGAAGTCCTGCCACACCTTATTGAATTGTCGCCTTCTGTTCCGGTCTTCGAACATTGATCTTTCTATACTTAAATAGTATTTCATTAGACCCTTCCATTGCTGTATTGATGGGCCCTCTAAACCCTTCCAATCCTTTAATATTAACTTTTTATAAACCAAAGAAGAGAAGATGACCATCCATCCAATGGGATATTTTAGCGTGTTTGTACTTTGGAAAATACATCTCATGGCTGTGAATTCAAATTTAATTTTACAAGTGGTGGTCATCCATTTTTGAATCTCTAACCATCCCTTACGGATCTTCTCACATTCCCAGAAAGCATGTATAATTGTTTCCTCGTGTACGCCACATTTAACACAAACAGGGGAGAAAGAGGCATCAAATTTATTTATTTTTGATCTTGTGTAATGTATTCTGGTCATGAGCTTGTATTGTATGAGCCGCAGATTTTCATTGGTGGTTAGAGTGTTGGTTATATTTAGACATTCCTTCCATATTGTGTCAGAATTAGCAATGTTAAGATCTTTGTTCCAACCCTGATATATTTTTTGTAATGAATAGTTGTTTTCTTGTGCCTCAACAAGGTGTTTATATACTTTCCCTATTAATTGCTTGTTTTCGTCTGGATTCAAGAATAGTTTCTGAATAGCAGGAGGCTCTGAAGAGCTGGATAACAGATCAAGGTTGTCTGTCATCCAGCTCTTCAGTTGAAAGTATCTAAAAAACTCCTTATTGGTTAATTTGAATTCTGTTACCAGTTGTTTGAAAGGCTTTATGTTCGTATCAGTAGTAATGTCTCCGATAGTTGTTATTCCCCTCTCGCTCCATGATCTCCACCCCAACTCCTGCCCCTGAATGGTAATGGATGGATTATTCCACAGATGTGTGGTCTTTGGAACCTTGATTCCCATACCTAGGATATGTTTTATTCTCTCCCAAGCTCGTAATGTACTATTTGAGACAAAGTTGATATTTTTAATCTTCCCCTTTGAAAATAAAGCTATGAACAGATTTTTGCCCCTAAATTGATGATCCTCTATATTTACCCAAGTATCCTCCTCTGACCTGTTAATAATTTTATTAATATAATAAGCCTGAGCAGAATAGTAGTATAGCTCAAGGTTTGGGAGATTTAGCCCCCCATTTTTCCTATTATTCTGAAGTAGTTTCCTACTTAATCTATGCGCCTTATTTGACCAGATAAAAGAACTGAAAAGTTTGTTGATAGTTTCAAAAAACTTTTTAGGAGGGATCATTGGTATTGTCTGAAAGATGAAAAGAAATTTTGGAAGCCATATCATTTTAAGCAAATTAATTCTGCCTATCAAATTAATAGGTAAGTCTGTCCATTTATCTAGACTAGCCTTAAGATCCTTAATTAATGGAGAATAATTATCTTTATATAGTTTTGTTTTATCTAAACTGATATAACACCCTAGGTATTTAATTCTTTCCTTTTGCCATTTAAAATTATATTTCAATAGGTTCTCAGTTTTAGGTAAATGTCCTGTTGTTGATAAAAGTTCAGTTTTTTCTATATTCATTTTGTAACCGGATATTTTTGAATACTGCTCAATAATTTTCATCAGATATGGAATGGATTTTTCTGTATTAGTCAGATACAACATCAAATCATCAGCATACAAACCAAGTTTATAACATTCCCCGCCAACATTAATTCCACTTATCCTGTCTGTTTGGCGTATTTTCTGAGCCAATGGCTCTACCGCCAAGGCAAATAGTGATGGGGATAGGGGACATCCCTGCCTTGTGCCTCTAGTTATATGAATTGCTTCTGAAAGAATACCATTAGAGTAGACATATGCCATAGGAGACTTGTATACCGTTTTAATCAGTTTTATAATTTCCTTTGGAAAGTCGTATGCATCTAAAACCTCATACAAGTAGCTCCACTCTAAGCGGTCAAACGCTTTTTCCGCATCCACCGCCATCAGTGTCGCATCTACTTTTTCTTTTTTAGCGAATTGTGTTAGAGATATACAAGTTCTAACATTAGTTTTTAACTGTCTATCTTTAATAAACCCTGTTTGATTAAAATGTATAATTAATGGAAGTATTTTAGTAATTCTATTATTTATAACTTTTGTAATTATTTTATTATCAGCATTAATTAAACTTATTGGTCTGAAATCAGAGGGTTTAATGCACTCTTTACCTGGTTTAGGAATAACGTTGATAATAGTTTTGTACATTGAGGGTGGCAGGATTTCATTTGTAGTAGCATGTTTTATAACTTCAAGGAAAAGTAGATTTATTTGGGACCAAAATGTTGAATAAAACTCGGTTGGTAGCCCATCCATCCCTGGAGCCTTGCCTTTTGGGAAGCTGTCAATTGCCTTTTTAATTTCAAACAAGGAAAAATCTTTGGCCAAAAGGGCTTTGTGTTGCTCTGATAGCTTTTTAATGTTAACTGATTTTAAGAAATTCTTTTGTTCTTCTGTTTGACCTTTAATTTCTGTAGAATATAGTTTTTCATAAAAGGAAGCAAAATTTTGGTTAATACGTTTGTTATCCCTAACCACAGAGTTGTTCACTGGATCTTTTAGTATAATAGTCTCTCTTTTAGACATCTTCTTCACCAAAGCGGATAGCTGCTTCCCGGTCTTATTTGATGATGTATATCTTAATTTATTCATATTATACCTAACATTATTAGCTTTTTCTAGCAGTAGCTGATCGTATTCTAGCTTTAATCTTTGCAAATGTTCCATATCGTACTTTAGACAAGATTTCTTATGCCGGTGTTCTGCTTGACTAATATCATTCTCTAATTGTTTACCTTTTTTATTTAATTCTGTGTTTTTCCTAGACGAAAAAGAAATAATAATCCCTCTAATATATGCTTTAAAAGCATCCCATATAATATGAACAGGTGGTTTTTCCTTACTATCAGTGACATTTATTGTTATAAATTCATTAATGTTTTTTCTGACGTATTTGATAAACTCCTCATCTTTCAGGTATTTTCTATTCATCCTCCAGATTCTATATAGAACCTTATTTGATGGGGGGCACATAATGCATGTAACTGCAGCGTGATCTGATATTGCCATGTCTTGTATTTTAGATGTTATTACATCTTCTACTCCTTCTTTGGATATGAATATATAATCTAAACGGCTATAGCTGTTTTGAGCATGAGAATAATGTGTATACTCTTTATGTCTTGGATGCATCTGTCGCCACACATCTGTTAGGTCATTTAATGCAAGGAATTCAAGAAGTTCCTTGGGAACATTAGGCTTCCTCTTCAAGTTAGAACTGTCATATTCAGTAAAGATTTGATTTAAATCTCCGGCCAAAATAATTCTTCCTGCTGATATACTATTGATTATTGATTGAATATTTCTAAGATACTTCATATTAGCTGATGGGGGAGAGTAGATATTTATTAGTGTATATTTATCTCCATGGATTTCACATGAGACTACTAAGTATCTACCCTCTGGGTCAGGGTGCTCTGAGATTAAGTGAAATGGTAAGGATTTGCTTATCAAAATACCTACTCCTCTACTTTTAGAAGTGTAGGTTGATTCGAATGCCTCTCCCACCCACTGTTTTTTCAAGAATTTAATCTCACCGGCTTTAAGATGCAGCTCCTGCAGAAAAACTATATCAGAAGACAATTTCTTTAGGTGCTGCAGGACTTTTTGTTGCTTTACTCTGTCTTTAACCCCATTTACATTCCACGTTGTAACCGTGAATTTATTAGGGTGAATTTTAATCTGACTGCTATCCAACATTTTGCATGATGGACATGAGGGTAGATCTTAGCCAAGTACTAGACTGGCATGGTAACTTTAATAGGGAACCAAACACACACAACCCATACTCACTCCCATCACTCATTCTATATGTATTGGACACGTAGACAGACAAAACGCACACCCCCTCACACACACCCCATAACACACATAGACCCATAACACACATCCATCCATTCATTCCTAATTCTACCTGTTTGTAAAGCATGCTTTTGGTAAGGTCAGTGCTCCTCTTTTGCTACTACGGCACTGATTTATCTTAAACTCAAATGTTTTCTTTTAACAATGGTTACATCTTATTTCAAAACTTCTTCAGCTATGATTTACATAAATTACACCTCACATCTCCATGAGGGAAAAAACAGAGACCGGGAAAAAGAAAAAGAAAAAAACAGCTGTAATTTTTTCCATTGTGTACAATGATCAGTCATGGTTTAGACAAAAAATGTGTATACATGTTTGTGTATGTTGGTTCTTATTGGGTAGGGTTGCCCTATAAAAATTGGACCCAGGCCTATAATGAGCTACTAATGCCGTTAATGTTAAGAATATCTGAATTATTTGGAAACTATGTTTTCATGTTGTGCTTATTGGTAAATTAGTACCCCCACATTTGTTGCATGTTTTGTGAATTGCATAATATTCATGCTATTGTTTGTTTAATGAGAAAAATATTGACTCACATATCATTGTGAGTCAATATTTTGCTTATGTGTGTTGACTGGGTTTGTGAATCAGGTTACTTGTGATGACATATTTAAGAAGCTATAAATCTCGATTTGAATATTTCAATGCTTCCAGCCACCGAGTACAGGCATCTATATGAACCCTACATCTGAGAGCATATACCAACCATATATCAACCAAAGGGCTGACTAAATCATGTTTCCTGGTGGGAAAACAAGCTAAAACAACAAGCTAAAACAACAAGCTAAAACGCTGCTACCAACTTTATGGTAGCAACGTAACTGATGTCCTCGGCTATCGTGGGAAATGGTTCACACACACACACACACACACATTGGTGAATCATTTATTTTATTTATCATTTACTTTACTTGACAGAAGAGATCACTTTTTTACCAAAGGTGTTTCACACTTTTAAAAACTGTTTTAGTTTTAAAAGTACATTAATTTGTGCATAGACCTAAATGCAATCTGTTGAGTGATGAAGAAGATGAAGGTTGATTATGTTTCATCAGGGTGGGTCTTTGTGCTGGTCAGGCCAGAAGCGTATTCCCTCTAGTTACAAGGTCTTACATCTTGAATGGTAAAAGCCAGACTTGTCCTGTAGAGGAAAAGGTAGCACACATTTACTATGATGTATAAGTATAGAAGAGTTAGACCTAGGTTGTGAAATAAAGTGATAGCAGGTTGCTTGTTGCATTAGTGTCACTTTATAAATGCAAGTAGGAATAGATTTTTTACACTGAATATTTTTTACATACAACATGTTAAATTAAATTATTTGCTATTGTTGTATATATTCATTATTTGTAGTTGTCACAGATATTGCATTTTTTATTTGATTGTTAATAACTTCCTGTTTTTTAACAGTTTATTTCACTGTGTAAAGTTTATTATTATATGTTGGGGTGTGGGTGGTTTGCCCTGTCTGTAGGCCAGAGATAAGAGGCGTGGCTCTCGGGATCCAACTAGAAGGCAGGTGAGTTTGCGGCAGGTGGCAGTACTTTACTACTAAGGAGAACCATAACCCTAGCCTAGAAATCTAGACACCCCCTAGCGGCAGCAAATTTATTTGGCAGCTAGGTAGGTCTAGCACGGCTCCGTTGGCTTTTTGGTGCTGGAAACACAAAGTATGTCAGACCAATCACAGCGTGAGGGGCGGAGTCGGAAGCCGGGCTACCATGACGACAGAGATGCGACAGTTCCGTGTTAGAGGGAAACAATGGCTGCTGCTGCTGGCGAACGGCTGTCTTTCGACTCGGCTTTGGCCGCGACTCTTCAAGACTTGAAGTTAACATTTTATTTGAGAAAAGAACAAATAACGGCACTGAAGTCTTTCCTCGAAAATAAATATGTATTCGGAGTTTTGATTAATTACGTAGTCAGAGCCGTCGCTCTGACTACGTCACCTTCTTCGTTGCTCTGATTGGTTGTAGCGCTATCCTATTGCGTGCAGAGGGAACTTGAAAGACAACTGTTTATCCCGCCCACACTGCCAATGGAGCTGCGCCAGACCCTACATCTTTCTGATGTGGGTCTGGCTTGCCAGGCTACCATAACCCCTGACCCTGCCTTTAAAATATATTTTAAAGGCAGGTTTAAAGGTTTAAATATTTATAAGGTTTAAATATTTTAAAGGTTTACTGTGGGGCAGGGCTGTTGTTAACATAGACATATGTCTATGGTTGTTAACGCCCCTCCAGTTCACTTTCAATAAAGCGGAGGACAGGTGTGTTGCATCAATGCTTAATCAGCATATTAGCCAATCAGAGATTATGCATGCAATAGCACGTGTTTCACCTATAGAGGGAGTCATCTAATACACACCAATGTACAAGTGGTGTTGGGGTTTGGTTCTCCAAAACATCACAGTAGCTGGCCCCGCGGGACAAAGAGTCATGGGCCAGTAGGAGTCTCTTCATTACATTAATACAACATATTCATTATCATGACTGAATCCCTCATAATAGAATGAAATATAAGAGACTGCTTACAAGGCTCCTGGGGGACAAGGGGCTGGGAGCAGTAGTAAGAGACCTCCAGGTACCGGGTCTCCTCCTTGCAGGGGTACTCTCCAAACACAGCCTCAGTGACCGGGACATCACAGGACTTCTTGTTGCCGCACCTGCTCAGACACACACACACACACATATACACACACACACACACACACACACACACACACACACACACATATACACACACACAAACACACACACACACACACACACACACACACGTCTCACACACGCGCACACACACATCACACACATGTCACACACATCACACACTGTGGGAGATGATGTAGTGTCCAACAGCTCAACATTATCATGTACAGTCTTTGATTTGCATGGTAATGAGGCTAAGATGACGTAACATAACGATCAATGGACTGCTTTCTGGCATTTTACATGCCGTGCCTCAAATCCACATGCCTGTCACAGCCACGGCAGTGTGAGCCATGTATGGTCACAGTTCACCTCGTCGCTGTCTGTTGCTCAAGAACACCCCAGGCGGCGAGAGCTGAGGCTCAAAGCAACAAGCCTCAGAAACCTGCTGTGCCTGCCTGCTGTGGGGGAGCGCTCTGTTGTCTCCTTATGAAACTATGAGGGGTAGGGCTGTAGTCATAGTCTAGTCATTTCACAATTATTCTTTCCGGTGAATTGGACTAATGCAATGCATCGTCTAATCGTTGCAGCCTTGATGATGAGTGGGGACATGTGGTACGTGTGTGTGTGTGTGTGTGTGTGTGTGTGTGTGTGTGTGTGTGTGTGTGCATTCTTACAGGTCCTCCACCACCATCTCTGCCCAGGGGAAGGTGCAGTAGATACCAGGTCCATCGTCTGGGTGGCGCTTCCCCTCCCCACACCTGGTGCCCACACCCACCTTGTACAGGATGTGGTTCAGCTTTATCTTACTGCCCACCTCTGGGGTGGGGGGGGGCAGAGTTAGCATTATCATGTCTCTGAAGTGAATGTTTGGGAACATATTCATGCGTAGTGGTGTCTATGTGTGTGTGTGTGTGTGTTTGCGCTCCTACCACATTTTAGTTCAGCAGTGTCGTTATGGCAGCTGTAGATAACCTCTCCCTCTGTGACGAAGACGATAAAACACACACACACACACACACACACACACATGTATCAGTCCTACAAAGACAACTCCAGTATTTGTCATCATTTTGTGATTTTGCAATGATGGTACTATGAATTATTTATTTAACCTTTATTTATTCAGGTCAGTCAGGTAAGTTTATTATGTTCATCAAATAGTACATTGGAAACTTTTTATACTTTTTCACAATAAAGTGATTCTAGAATTTTATGCTAGTATAGGCGACACACATGATTTTTCATTCAAAACATGTTTGTGTGTGTGTGTGTGTGTGTGTGTGTGTGTGTGCATGTGCATGCTTGCGTGTGTATGTGTGTGTATGAGTGTGTGCGTGTGTGCGTGTGTGCGTGTGTGTGTGTGTGTGTGTGTGTATGTGTGTGTGTGTATGTGTGCGTGTGAGTGTGTATGTATGTGGTACTAGAAGTAGTGTTGTTGTCTCTGTCCTTTGTGTGTCTCAGTATTGACTCCTATTATATGAGTACAGTACTACTGTGTAGTACTGTAGAAGTACCTGTTGCGGTAAAATACCAAGCGGCAGCCAGCACTGGAAACAGGACAGTACAGGTTGGTTAGTAGGAAAGCACGGAATAAGATGACACTTCATGGTAATAATAATAATGGTAATACACAACATCTAAAATACAATCAACTATTGACTATTTACCTCTGCAAATGTATACTTACTTGACTTGTGGGACAAATAAAATTGAATACAATTAGGACAGGTAAGTTATGTAGGTATATGAAACTATTATGGTTCAGGACATAAGAAAAGAGAACAAAACGTATTTCTACATTTCTAACAGTGTAAATCATGGACAATGCTGCTTGAACTATAATACAGTATTATACAGTATAATAGTAGTAGTATACAGTATAATACAAATATAGTAGTAAGTAACTAGTAAGAATTCTTACAACACAAACACTACTGACCATCACAAGTTCATTTTTCATAATGTGATAATAACATTATTGTCTGACTCAGTAGGGTATCCCTAATTAGTTGTGAGATATGAAATTACACATTGTTAGGGACTTTCCAAGCATCAGCTTTAAGGTTAAAGCCACAACAAAAAGCTTTTTAATGCTTGTAATTGACCTGAGGATGATCCATCATGGATCAAAACGTTGTCTGATTCAATCAATAAAGAAGTCCAAAATATATCTTGGTGTGCTGGTTCTACTTTCAAAACATGTTCTGTCCTTAATTATTACCTTCATATTAGACCCAATGTTATGTCATAAAAGACCGAAGACATCAATATCACATTTTATGATTCTATGTCAAATACAGTGAGAGATAAGCTATACGCACATCGACAGTGGGTGCTGGGTTAAAGTGACATAGTTTTACTGCGAATCGCTAAGCTCAATACTCTCAAACTTCGAAGAAAAAAAACTATACAAACAACAAAAAAAAGTGAATTTAAACATTTTGAAATGACAATTACAAGGTCATTCTAGACTGCATTCAGCAATATAAAAACGAGAAAGAGTGTGCAACCTTCCATCTCATTTTGTATTATATTTCCTGTTGGTCAGCACCTCGTGTAAATCATATGTCTGTTAGGTGTGCGGCCTCCTTATTTTCATAACCTCAGCATGTTAAAAAACAACATTTTGAATCTCTGAAAAGTTGGTCTGAGAAGGCATTACCAAACAGAAGTGCCATCAGTGAGTGCAGCTCATTTGTCTCTTGGTACTTACAGCAGAAAGCCAGCAGTCTCATAGCAGGAACCATGGTGGTGCTGCTCTCAGGGGTCCAGGGAGCCTCTTCCTCCAGAGCTTTGAGAGGTGAGGAGATGGAGGCCCCTGCTATTTATGGGCTCCTCACACAGAGCGCTGGGCATGTAGACACCTGAACATGAGGCCCCGGGCGGTCTGCCCCCCCCCGACCAAAACCTACCGTAGGAGGGAACATCACTAGATTATATAGAAGCTTTCTCAACACACGCATGTATGAGAGACCATAATGCTGTGACATCCAAACACAGGAATGCACATAAGAACATAACTTAAATTGGATGGAACTAAATCCTCAAATGCATTTCTTTTAGATTCATTAATGAAACACTTTTTGACTGCATGTGCGCGCACACACACACACACACACACACACACACACACACACAGAATTGAATCCAACTTTTAACACCTACATTTAAATATGTACACACAAAATTCTACTGTATATTATTGACTTTAATATACAATGTGTAGGTGTGTGTGTTTATATATATGTGTGTGTGTGTGTGTGTGTGTGTGTGTGTGCGTGTGCGTGTGCGTGTGCGTGTGCGTGTGTGTGTGTGTGTGTGTGTGTGTGTGTGTGTGTGTGTGTGTGTTTGAGTGTGTGTAAGAGAGACTGTAAGGTATTAATGAATAGTTAAGCAATACATATTATAGAGGTGTAGGTATGAACGACAGGGCCAAAACTGCCAAAAAGCAGGATGGGATCGTCAATCATCCTATCATTGGAGCATGTCAAGGTTGCCCAGAGAGACATGTTGGTGGTCTCTTGTAAAAAATCCAGGTGGAATGTAACTGGGGGGCTTCAGTTTCACACTCTCCCTTTTTACTGCACCTCCCTCCTCCCCCACCGATCCAGGTGCAGTAGGAGAGATGGAATGAAGGAAACATCGGGCATGTTGCAATCCATATTTAAGAGCATAGACCTACAGCAGCCGATACATCATATATACATCATCTCTTCTTCCGCTTTTTCCACACATTTCCCCTCCTCTCCCCTCATCTTCACTAGGTGTTGACTGCTGACATGGTCCAGGTGCAGTCCTCAGGGCCCTGGGACAAATACCAATGCCCCCACACCACACGCCATCACTCACATAGCAGACAGGCACCATTTAACAGGAGCAAATGTCTGTACGCTGAGATAACATACGACAAAAACCAAGCGGACATCAAATACACAATCTGCTTTTAAACACGGCAAAAGTCATGTCTGAACTAGGAAAATGTGAGTTATTAAATGTTGCTGCATATCGTTTATGCTTAGGGGGTTCAGCCTCATCTGAAAGATGAAGATAGTAAATAAGAGAACTCTTTAATGGTTTCGTATGGGGAGCGGGGCCCGGGGGCCATCTTGACCACGCAGCCCAGGTCAAGGGTCACACAACACTGCCAGTGTAGTAAAAATACTCAGGAAAACCTATTCCTAAAAAACTTTCTACTCCTTGGGTGTGTGAGTAGGTCTTCACATGTGTAATGAAATTACTTAAATGCTGAGATCAAGTGCTCTTCTTGTTCTTTTGTCATTGCTTTGTTAATTCATGCAGTTTAAAAAGGAAAGTAATAGATAATAGTGTGTTGCACAGCAACAACACTAAATATGTGTCATGTAGATTGTAGACAAGGGTTTCACCCTGTTCCCTTTGCATTGTGGGTAGTGTTCCTTGCCCCTTTAATGGTTTAGTCTAATTTAGTCCAATCTGGGCCTATGAAGCCTTTTGATTGGGTACACTTAAACAAATATATTCACAGTTACAGCATCCACAGCCTTCTTTTGCCTATGGCAGGTCTTTTCCGCATATTAGAAAATGATCATGAATGAAATTGCAAACATAACATTGCACTAAAAATACAAGAATATATGTTTCACAATAGATACAATGCAATGTACATGAAAATCAGGCATTAATAGCCAACAAGACGAGAATTTTTTTCATCTAACTCTGCACTTGTTGAATAAGAACTTAAGAGAAACGTATGTGAAGTAGGCCTGCCTTCATGGTATAAGTGGGAGCAGACTTAGGTTCTAGCACTGGACAAACTTCACCCAAATACCTTCATTTATTGTAGGTTTGGCATTAGATTTCAAAGTAATAGGGGAGCCCCACAAAGAAATAAGTGGTATTCATTGAATGAAGATGTCTTCATGTTTACAGGGAATGCTCGGCATCGTATGTCTGTGCTCACATGTTCAGCAATTATCAAGGGTTCAAAGGTCAAACACTTCTAATCAGCGAGGGTCAAGGGTCAGGTTACATTTTGGATAAGTGCTTTTTGGTACTCACACGGGTGCTGTAGGTAAGATTTGAGAGTTGGAGAGAGGGAGAGAGAGCGAGGGAGAGAAAGAAACTGTGGGGAGAACTGGAACCGGGTACAGCGCCCACACGGCCTGGTGAGAGTTGAGGCGTTTGGCGTCTTGGATATAGGCCGCATATTTGTGGTCCGTCCGTACCACGAAGGGGTGGATGGACCCTTCCTGCTAGTGCCGCATATATGGGTCACTAATCTGCAAAACAGCTCAGTTGGGGAAGAGCTTTGTGCCCTCTGCCATCACTGCTCTCAACAGACTCCCTGCCTGATGTTTCATGTGTTCATGGACATTTTAGACTGCTTTTAACATGCACTTGTCTTGTACTTGCTGTCTTACGTGTCTTAATGCACTGTAACCTTGGACTGAAAGGACATTCCTAGCAGAACAATTAAGTTATTTGTATTTCATTTGTTGTTGTATGAATGTGTTTTAACCCGTTAGGCGCCAAGCCCTTTTTGGGGTTATCCTTGTACATCTGTCAAGTTAGCATGCACAAGGTTGGTATCCATAGGTAGACAAGTTGGGCAATCAAAAGATATTTGTATCCATCAGGTATCTAAACTTGTAACCATCACCATTTCAGAGTAAACGGGAGCATGCTATGGAGGGAGGGTCACCTCTGTAATGAATATTCATCATGAGGTCCCATTCCAACTCTACACATGATGTCCTTGAGTTGACAACTACGATTTCAACCTGCAGGGGATACATGTTGCAAAAAGATAAAAAATGTTTCCATTAAAATAAAAGGTTGGGAGACATAGCCATTACGCCATTTATTTTATTCTTTATTTATCTCTATGGTGTGAATGTAGATTACCGAGCAGGCTGGACAGAACAGAAGTAACGTATACAAACTAATACAGGCTCTACCCTGGTTTTTCATTGTTCTGTGACGTCACAAACCTAAAACTAGTATCAACCAGAAGAAGAAAATAAAACAAGAAAACAACATCAGCTAACAGAATTTCTGATACAGAAAATACAATTTAAGGAATGAACACAAAGAAAATCAACACTGAGCATTGCAGGCTTTCTAGCGCCTTGCTGTCATTTGAATAGTCAGGTCTCATTATGTCAGAAGTGAAACATTATGTAAAGACAAAACAAAGTTTAAACTGGAAACCGGACATGATGAGAAACCTGCTGCAAAGGGAATGTCTCCTCAACATTGATGTTGAGGTTTTATTGAACAAGGGTTAAATCGCATCAATGCATTACTGAAATAATGGATTAAAAATCAGTCTTCACTTTAAAAACAATGTTGTTTTTATGCTTGAATCTTACAACCCAACGGTTTGACATCAGAGTTAGTGATGAAAGTCTCCTAAAGTAACACAGACAAACTAAGAGTTCAGAAGCCGATCCCGCTGACCGGAGACCACCTGAAGTGCGTTAAAGTGGCCAAGGAGCAGCGCAAAGGTCCTCTCATCTTTCCTCCGGTCAGATTGCAGGTGTTTTAAGCATCGCTACCAAATAGAAAATATTAAATCACAGCAAAGCAAAATGTGACAGTTTAGCACGGCAGCGATTCAACCTTACACATCTATCATATGCTGCAGACTTGGCTCCAGAACCTGCGTGATGGCCTGTTACCTTTCTCAGATCGCTGCAGCCCCTTTATAGTACCAGTACTTATCTGCATTTCAACTCATTTAAATCCCATTTCTTTAGTCTCAAGTGTAAAGTCCTGGGGGTGGACCTGATCCAGGTCACCTGCTGGAAGACCTGCTGACAGACCAAGTCCAGCTTTCAAAAGGCAGCATGACAATTTGCTTAACCAACAAGCAATCAGTTCCCATAACTGAATCAAAATCTGAAAATGAATGGTAACCAGACGTCAATACAACACGCCTGCTTTACTCTGCATAGACCAGTGGGGTTGGAATGCCAACAGGTCTTCTCTTGATGCTTTTGAAAGGCAGCAGCAGCAGCGGCAGCAGCAGCAGCAGCAGATGCATGCCTTGCTACAAGAGAACTCCAACCGGGACCTTAATGGCACCGATATACTTACAACGACGTGGCCGTGTTCCACAGCCTATGTGAACACGGCCACGTAGATTTGGTTGTACATATACTGGGGTGTTAACTTCAAGGGACGTCAGAAGAAGCGGAACCTTCACTCACAGTGGTTAAGCCTCTCTCTCTGACACTCACACACTTGCAATCGTCCATCACTTTCCATGGGCCACCGTTGTCTGTACGGTCATAACACTTACACACAGAGAGCAGTGCTGGAGGGGGAAGGCTGTGATGGGTTGCTTTTCCTTTCTACACGTGTCCACATTTGTCTTTGGGTCTGCCAGCGCCGGAACCACGGTGGCGCGGCTTAGCGCCTCTGGGGCCCATACACCGGGTAGGACAGCGTGACATTGAGCGAGTCATTGTGCTGGACCAGCGAGGTGTGCTGGTAATGGAGGACGAGCTCTTTGAGCGAGGCGTACAGGTTGTAGGGCTCGGCGAAGCCGTAGCCCGTCTGGGTTTTGTTGATCATACAGTGTTTCACCTCGCCTTCCACCCTGCAGAGAGAGAGAGAGCGAGAGAGAGAGAGAGAGAGAGAGCGAGGATAAAAAAGAGGGAGAAATGTTAATGCTTCACCTCAACCATCAAATCAATAATCCAGAGAGGAGATATAGGACAGAGCAGGAGCTAAGGCAACAGCAGAACTATGGAGCAAGACAGTCATGAGACATCAACAAGGCACACAGATAGCCGAGGGACTGGATAGTCCAACAGCGATGAGGGTGTTGGACTAATCGAAAGGTTCTGGGTCCAATCCCCCCCCCCCCCCAATGTCTGCAGTCTACCCGTGGGCCTGTCCTAACTTCTGACCTGCTCCTTAATGACATGCATCTGAATTCACCGCAAGTTGCTATTGATAAAAGCATCAGCTTTTTTTTCTATTGTCTAATATGTGTCATTAGGTATTCACAGAGTATGTGTGGATTCCTGAAACGTGGATACCTAATGTTATTGTAGGGAACTTTTTTTCTAATTTGGCAACCAGATAGATATCCCCGATAAACAGCCCCCAAAAAGGTTTGGTACCATTTCGCCCATAGGGGGCGCTATAACTCGCGCTCAAAGTCAAACGCTTAGCCCCTCCCCCGATTGACATTCCTGAAACTTGGTATATAGGCCTTATTTTGCATGCTGAACATTTTTGCCTCTTGGACCCATAAAGTCCGTCTGGATAGATTTTGCTGTACAGTTAAATGTTTCGAATTTTTTAAAAAATCTTCTCCTAAATAACTACTGGCCTTCCTCACTAAACAAAGTATTTACATGACCCATTTAATGTTCATGTTTACACCAAATAACATGCACACATTATTTATATTCATTTTCATGTTCTTTCCTCCCCAAAACGTTTTGTGCTGATGAAAAGGATACTTGGCTGAAATAAATATCTTAGAGAAACTTAAAAATAGATTTGAGCACCACTGGGCTAAATGACTAAATACCAGTAATAGTCTAGAAAGCCATGCAAGAAATGTGATGAAGGGGGGGATGGTCCTTACACCACAGAGCAGGCGTAGCAGCCCGACTTGCTGCTGTCCCGGACCAGGAAGGTTCCATCCCTCTTGCCACGGAGCAGAGTCTCAGCCTGAATACGGTTGATGTTGCCCAGACGCCAGAGACACTCTTCATGGTGGGGGAGATCCTCCTCGTCCTCCAACATGCTGTACTCACTACACACACATACACAAATTATTGTCTCTTTGGTTCCCCATTCATAAGCCACTGAAATGTTCAGCAGAATTGTGGATTGAACTCTTCAAACCACTAGTGTTACGATTACGAACCTACTCTTCCTTCAACTGCACAAAGAAACAATATTACAGCTGATATGACAAGCATCGCTCAAATACTGTGCCAAAATCAGCTGGAAATACACTGGTACTGTAAACATTACCATCTACAGCCTGTACAAAAAAGGTGGTTTGCATTAGGATTTGTAATCCACATCATTCTAATATTACAATCAGTCTTATTGTTGTTTTTCTGCAGTGTACTCACTCCTCCGTCGTGTCGTTCTTCAGGCCAAGCCACTCATTCAACTTCCTTTGTCTCACACCCTTCTGAGTCAGCCACCTGTCACCCACACAGAATTAAGAGCATTACAACATGCACATGTACAAATAAATCTGATTACATATACTGTTTTTGGAACATATCACTTTAAAAGTAGCCAAGTGTGTGTATTCGTCAGGGTGTGTGTAGTTTGTATGTCAGTGTGTGTGTCTAGTTCTTATGTCAATGTGTGTGCATGCGTGTGTGGTTTTCAATGTGTGTGTAGTTTTTATGTGTGCGTGTAGTTTTTATGTGTGTGTGTGTGTGTGTGTGTGTGTGTGTGTGTGTGTGTGTGTGTGTGTGTGTGTGTGTGTGTGTGTGTGTGTGTGTGTGTGTGTATGTGTGTGTGTGTGTGTGTATGTGTATGTGTGTAGTTTTTATGCATGTGTGTCTCATACTTATGTCAATGTGTTGCATGTGTGTGTGGTTTTTACATGTGTGTGTGTAGTTTTTACATGTGTGTGTGTGTATAGTATTTACGTGTGTGTGTGCGTGTGCGTGACTGTCTTACATCAGGTACTGATCCCTAGTCTTGCGGAGCTGGATCAGATCCGGCTTGATGCTGTTCATCTTCTTATCGATTTCCCTGTAATCTGCCGCCTGCCTCTTCAGCTCCACCTCTAGGTGACGCTTGCTGTCCACAATCTCACTGATCCGAGACTTCAACTTGTCATAGTTCCCCATGATCCTTTGGGAAAGATGGCCAAGTGTCATTTTGTTGTCAAGTAGTGGTTTTCAACTGTCCACGTGGATGTTGGGATCAACCGCCGGGCAATTGCAGACTATAGCTACCCTACATTTTGTTTTCTAATACATGTTGAAATCTTGTAATTGCTGTACCTTGGAGAAGTGTGTTACACTCATCGTAAAACAAAACAAAACATTGTTTACTAGTTCACAAGTCCACCAGTCATTGTTAAAAAAAAATAAAGGGGGGGGGGCTTTATTAGGGCTCCATTATTCACAGATGTTGCGCACATTGGTTGTGTGACACATCGCCCTCTATTGTACATTTTGTGTAATGACACCAAGGATTCGGACAAATCAGGCAGAAGCATGGTGACCATTGTTTATAGGAAACATTAACATACCACCCAGCTTAAAGGGAAGCATCAATGATGGGTAAATTAATGGTGAACTACTACTACAGTTTTAACAGTCAACATGGGACACATGTAAGGCGAATTGATTGATATTGGGCCGCTAATAATAGATTATTAGCTGTTTTGCACCTCTCAATATTTAGGGTACAATGCAGCTGCAAAGAACATTTCTACCGCATTCTGCACCAGCATGGTGTTCATTTCTGACTGTTGGTGAATCTGAATAAATGATTAGTCGCTCATACCACCCACCATTCGACCATTAAAAATGTGAGTTGTTCACATCCCTAGTATCCAGTGATGTAAGCAGTACATATCAAAGATTGTAGGGCTGCCCGAATACATAATTTCAAGCTTCAGATAATCATTTTTTTCAAGCGAATATTCAAAGAAAACAAAGTCCATTCATAGTGCGTATCCTCCCCTCCGGAGACAGCTGCCACAGAATCGCGTTTTTATCAGCTGAACGTTATTCTTTTTCATTTCTACAGTGTTATTTTAATAACGCAAAAAGTAAAACTGCAATATCACATAGGATTGCTGTGTAGGCTTTCAGATCCACTCATTGGTTACGGCAGAGCTAGGCATGAGAGTAGGCCTACTTACATTTATCACAAAGCAAATAAGGTGGTTTGAACATTTTGCAGTTTTGATGAAATTACACAGCAGCACTATCGCCATCACGTGAAACACAGGTGCCATTATGGACGATCGATCGCCATAAAAGGAAAAAAACATTGCTGCCAGTTCTATTCATGTTTATTAAATTACCAACATGTTATTATTAGTAGGTAGAGCTTTTTGGTATCTTTTGGCCTCGTTTAAACATTGAAATAGCTGCTCAATAGTAGGGGTGTGTATTGGCAAGAATCTGGCGATACGATACGTATCACGATACAGGGGCAACGATACGATATATTGCGATATATTGCGATACTGTAGGAACAACGATATATTGAGTTTCTTTTAAAGAATTTAATTGTAGGAAAACTGTCCTAGCATAGTAAACACACAATGCTGTTACATGCTTAACATCAGCTTGCTGAATTCAAACAGAGGGATCTATATTTGTATTTGACAAGAGAAGAAATACAAGCATTTGCAGGATTTTTTGGATAAACACATGAAAAAACTAAGTTAACAGATTTCAGCGAGTCCAGCACCGTCGCTTTGACTTGTCCGTACAACTTCGGAGAGCGATGTCCGTGACGTGTTGTCGGGAAGGGATGGTGTAACGGGGCTCCAGTGTTGTCATCATATTACGAAATCCCTCATTCTCCACAACACTCAGAGGGCGCATGTCTTTGCAAATAAAAGAAAGTACTGACTGTGTTACGTTTGTTGCGTGAGTTGAGGTCGCTGGTAGTTTCGAAAAGTTAACTTCTTTAATAGTTCGTTGAGCAGGATCCACTCGTTTCACGTTAGCCTGTAATGCTACGTTGTCATGGTGTCTCGCCACATGTGCTCGCAAATTTGTAGTATTGCCCGAGTACTTGACTACTTGGCGTTGCAGAGTTTACAGACCGCATGGCTCTTGTCTAACTCGTAACTGCCTTCCTTTGCTTTAAAACCAAAATATGCCCAAACATCAGCTTTAAAAGCTGCTGGAGTCGTCTGTATCCTCTCGTCCTCAGTCATCGGTGCACTGTGCTAAGTTCGCGGTTAGCATGCAAGTTGCCACAGACTGGTGCTCTCGCGGGATCTCGCGGGATTTCATTGTTCCTTTGGCGCGGAGGACGTAATATAAATAATCGATACAGTGCTTTTGAATATCGATACGGTATCGTGAAAAAAAATATCGCGATATTTAAGTGTATCGATATTTTCTTACACCCCTACTCAATAGCCTTTGTTCATTATTAAAACCCTTCTAAAACCATTAACCCCCAGCTTGCCACAACCTGTTATTTCTAGGGCCGCAACTGACTAGGGGGAGCACCACCATGGAAACAAAATCCTGGGGAGAACCCTAGAACATATAAATAATATTACCACCAGTTTAAAGTCTCTGTCCGTCTTGTAGATTCTCACACTGCACAGCAGGTGTGTTTCATAAAAAACAATCAAATCATTCCAATCCTAATTGAGATTCAAATACCTACCATACAACCGAATATCCGATTATTCGAATAGGCAGGCTCAGCCCTAGAAGATTGCAGCTTTGCTCACATGACAATACTTGCTCTTGTTGGAAAAAATATCTGTGCTATGGACATCTCAGGGATGGTCTTAAGTTTTAATTTTGTTAATGTAGAAAAAGTATTGAAATGGAGACAAAAGTTGCATTTTTCAATGGTTCTTGAATGAAAAGCTGCAAGCAGATGTGTGTCTACCTCTGGATCTCCTTGTCGTTGCCCTCACGTCGGAATCTCTCAATGTACTCCTTACTGAATCGCTCCTGCGTCTGACACTGCTCCTCAAAGATCTTGATGGTCTCGTTAAACGCCTCGATGGCTGTTCTCTTCATCTGGATCTCCTGAGAGTGGAGAGGATACCATACCATGTGAAGTCTGTGCCAAGTGTGGAATGTTCATGTGTGATGTATTTGTGGGGACCATGTGTAATGTACTTACTGTGACCATGTGTGATGTACTTATGAGGACCATGTGTGATGTAGTTACTGTGACCATGTGTGAAGTTACTTGTGGGGACCATGTCGGATGTATTTACTAGGACCATGTGTGATGTACTTGTGGGGACCATGTGTGATGTACTTGTGGGGACCATGTGTGATGTACTTACTGGGACCATGTGTGGTGTACTTACTGGGACCATGTGTGGTGTACTTGTGCGGACCATGTGTGATGTACTTGTGCGGACCATGTGTGATGTACTTACTGGGACCATGTGTGATGCACTTACTGGGACCATGTGTGATGCACTTGTGGGGACCATGTGTGATGTACTTACTGGGACCATGTGTGATGTACTTACTGGGACCATGTGTGATGTACTTACTGGGACCATGTGTGATGTACTTACTGGGACCATGTGTGATGTACTTACTGGGACCCTGTGTGATGTACTTACTGGGACCATGTGTGATGTACTTACTGGGACCATGTGTGATGTACTTGTGAGAACCATGTGTGATGTACTTGTGAGAACCATGTGTGATGTACTTACTGTAGTACCATGTGTGTGGGCATTGTAGAAGGGCATTTAGTGTACCTATGAGGACCAGTGTACCTGTGCATTTGTAAGACTTGTACAAACTGTCTATGTGGTTGTACCTGTGAGGTCCGGGTGTATTCCTCGTACAGCCGGTCATACTCTCGGTTCTTCTCCTGGTACTGAACATGGTACTCATGCAGCTTCTTCCCCACGGCCTCTATGCTGTCTTCCTTCACCACCTGGTCCTGCAGACCACATCATCACCAAGATATCACCTTTCCTTCCTTTCTCTCTCCCATTATACACCGACCACCAAATTATAATAGTGGTGGTGAAAGGGTGGTTCGCCCTTTGTTGACTTAGAGTCCGCCACTTTCCCCTAAATAGTTACCTGTGGGCTGTACCAATTACCACATCCAAATAGCTTCAAATGCATCAATGATAAAAAACAAAAGATTTTGTGGGCCTTTGCCATCTAGAGCGATGCGTGGCGGTGCGGACCTGCTGGTGCTTGGAGACGGGGTACAGCAGCTTGACATCCAGCTTCGGGTTGTACTGGGCCAGGGACTCGTGGCGGTAGTGGTTGATCAGCTCCACCACGGAGCTGAACGTCAGAGGGTCTGAGAAGCCGTACTTTCCGTCCCGGTGGAAGATTTTGATCAGCTTGTTATTGCCTCCTTTCCTGTAAAAGGGAATTTAAAAAGGGCTATAATGGATAGGAATGTATAGTCTATATACAGGGTATCTACAGGGTTCACCCAGTTCAATTTAAGACTTAATACCTTTTTGATATCACTTGGAACACAATTTAATGCCGATGTCACGGCCCAACAGCATATAGGTAAATGACAGTTCTCAACCTGGAATTGTTTTAGTATCCAAATGTATTTGTATTGTTATTTGTCAGTTTATCTCAGCAGTGCTGCTTGTCTGATAACACAGTACTCAGTACAGTCCTGCATTTGCATGAATTTATCAGCCAGTGCAGTGGTCAACAGCTTGTGCATGCCGCAGGAGGCAAAACGTTTGACTTTTATTGGTTTGAGGTCTCCCGACACCCGAAAAACATATTTAAGACTTATGAAAATAATATTTTTAAGACCAGTTATGTTACATTGACATTTTTTAATTTAAGACTTTATTATACTTTTAATATCTCTGTGGGTACCCTGATATACTGCACAATCTGAGGGCTAAGACTACTTCTAAACATCTACATTTAAATTGGATTAGCTCATAATTAATGGCGCAGCATCTTGAATAGAAACAAGAGAACAAACTGATGTGATAATGCAATTATGTTAACTCCATGGCTTTTTGCACTGTTCCCATACCACAGCCAGGCATACCCAAGACTACACCTGTAGCCTTGGTTATACACTAGGGTAGTGTACCTGAGGGTGTGCACTAGTGTAGTTTACCTGAGGGTTAGGGTGTAGTCTCCATGCATCTTGGTGGAGGCGTCTCGGACCAGAAACGTACCGTCAGCCGTGTCCCTCAGCTTCTCATTAACCTCCTCTCTGTGAAAGTACATATTCATGAAATATACAACACTGCATATTGGTCCTGTATGTGCTGTGCATGGGTTTTATTCGGCAATATTAATACATCACAATAACAATAATAACCTCTCTATTAAATGCTAATGGGACATCTATTTATCAAATTCCACCCATCTGTATATAAACCTCTACCCAGCTATCTGTTAACATAAAAAAATCAGTCTATATGATAAGACATTTTGTAAAGTACTCTGTACTAACTGACACACATTGATTCCCAAAAATGAAAATGCTATATTGCCATTGTTTACATTTGTGGCAGGTGCGCTAAAGCTAAATGCTCATTGGCAGAATTGGTACATGGAAGTCATTTTGATGATGACATTGGGAACCAATGTTTTAGTGGGGCAAGGAAAGACCGTTATGATAGTTTGATTTCGCAGACCGGTATCGTCCTTTAAGGGTTGACATTGGAGATAGTTGAAAGGAACCAAGAATCATCAGCATGGCTATAATATAGAGTACTGCTTAATACGCGGTCTGCAACATCAACTCTGTTTCTTCTGAAAAGTTGGACCATTGACATAATCTTTTCCAACCGGACCAATGGAGAACGCAAATCCCGGACCAATGACAATCAATGGTCTAACTTTTCTGCAATTTTAATGTTGCAGAATGCAATTTTGTGCATGCATATTAAGCAGTACTTTTATGTTGGAATACAGCTGGGTATGACGGTTCCCCTTTTAACAGGAAACAGGAAGAGATAAGAGCCGTTTAAAAATGTTACTAACAATAACAAGAGTGTCTAGTTACTAGCCAATAATTACGCCTTAGCTGTACCAGTGTCTAGTTTCTAGATAGTAAATAGGCCTTAGCTGTACTAGCGTCTAGTTACTAGATAATAACCAGACCTTAGCTGTACCAGTGTCTAGTGACTAGATGGTAACTAGACCTTAGCTGTACCACTGTACAGAGCATGTGTGCTAGGCTACCTGGATATGTCCCCCCAGTACCACTCAGAGTCCTGGAGGGCCATGCTGTTGTTGAAGGTGCTGGGGACCGGCGTCGACGGCTTGGCTGGTTTAGGAGGCAGCGCTGAGGTGAGAGAAAGAGACAACCAATCAGGGTGAGGCATGTAGTTTCCGTAAAGACGGACACTCTGCAATGTCAAGACACCCTGTGCCCTAGGCATGGCCCGTTCATTTCCTTTATTTTGTTGAAGTAGCTCCATGACTTTTGCCATTGAATTTACATATGCCCATTGCACCCCCTGTTATAAAACCCTAAAATCGCCAATGGATATGCGCCAAGCCGTCATCCATTTTATTGTTGTTTTTCTTTAAAAAATAATAAGGAACCAACTTTCTAAGCTTTGGTTTTGTTCAAAGTAAGGGGAAGTAGGCCTAACGATCGAACGTTAAAGATCATAGTAAGCTCCACAAATATTGAGTGGCATTTTCTGTAAAATGTCCGATGTAAATCGGTAAGACCGGTGTTGGCACAAGTATATTAACCAGTGTGAACATTTCCTCACCATGGCATCCCTACTGTGGACAACTTCATACACAGGATCAGAAAATCTGGACAGAATTTTCCTGAAAACTGAGGTGAGGAACAATCCACCAACACACTCACGAATACACAAGTGTTTGTCCGACCACTGTTGGGATGGACTACAATATATAGAAATAAAAAAGCAATACTACAATAATTCCAATTTCAAATTAATTTTATCGTAGATCGACAGAATAGAAGACAACACAGCATTTTCAGTTCTCTGCCCCAACACTGAACTCATTCACATCACCCTGGCGGCCATCTTGTTGGACAGGTAGTTGGGAAATGAAGCCCTCCTACCTGGACGCTGCATGTTTAAATAGCACAGAGTCTTCCCTCCTCCTCCAGACGCCTCTGCCTGCATGGCCATAACCCCCTCCTCCTCTGTCCACTGCTCCATAGCGTCACATAGCTCTGGCTGCTCTGTCATCCATCATCTATCTCTCAGCACATCACCCCCCCCACTGGTTACCCCCACATCATCAACACAGACCGCCGTGGTAACGGAGGCAGATGATGGCTTCCGTGTTGGTCGTAACCACACGGAGCTTGGAGCTACAGCTCAATATAAGAATTACAGTCTGTTGAAAGTTTTCAGAATATCAAAATGACTTGAAAAACAAGAAAAGCCATGCTGCTTTAATCCACTGGCTCGTGAGGATTTCCCCACACCACTCTACTTCCTTCCTCCCGCTCCTAGCCTTTCTCCCTCTGCTCTCCTGGAAGAAATCAGCCTCATTGCCCAGCAGCCCAGAGATGTGTGACATCAGCGCTATCCCAGCCAATACCACAAAGGCGGTGATGTCACCGAGACAACACACCCACCTAGTGGCTGCACCTCTCTGGCTCCACAAGAGTGATGTCATGGTGCCGATAGCTACGATACTGTTCTCAGCTCTTCTGTAACACAGTCCTGGAAGACGTGCGCTCTGAGTTAATTCTTTCTCTGACGATAAAATGTGCCCAAGATTTGAAAAAGGAGATATTTCTGAAGCTTTAGGTTTCCACGAGCGGTGTATGGATAAATGCAGAGCTTTGAGGAACATACTTCCCACATTCAAAACACCAACAGGCTTCTAAAATCCTTCCAAATACATATTAACACACCTCTATGTCGGTTAGGAGGAACACAGCGATGTTCAATCAGCATGTTCAAGCAGTTTTGTGACCACCGTATTGCCCTGCTCTGCTGTACATGACAAACTTGCACATTTGTTCGATGCAACTGTACTTTCTTCACGCAAATGATATATGTTAGCGTCATAACCGTTCAAATTGCAAGGATTGCACATGACTATAGGACAATGTTCAAGAACACTATAGATTAGGGCTACAACGATTAGTAGATCGACAGAAAATAAATTGTTAATTAATTTATCAAGTACAAACATTTACTGCTTAATGTTGCAGTTCCATTCACATATTTGTTAAATGGATCATTATAAAGGAATTGTTTAGTTTTTCTTGGCTGCTTGTCAGATAAAATCACTTTGGAGTCTGGTAACTTGATGACATTTGCCATTATTTTTGATATATCTAGACTAAATTAATCATCTTAAAAATTACATTCAGCCCTACTATAGATACATGTATTATTATGACTTTTATGTTATTTGTCATTTTCTTTGGCAAGTGAAGGGATAGTTAGAGGCGGGCCGACAGACATAGAAAGCTAGAAATACACACACAAGAAGAAAGAGTTTTACCTGGAGCAGCTTGGTTCATGTTGAGTTCACTGGTAATCAGAACCTCCAGAACCTGGACCAGCAAGTCAGGACCTTCAGAGCTGATGACAGCACAATACAGAGTATTTACATTAACATGTGAGAGTGAGTGAGTGAGCAAGAGAGAAACTAAGAGCAAAAGAGCGAGAGACACAGAGAGACACAGAGAGACAGAGAGAGCAAAAGAGCGAGAGACAGAGAGAGCGAAAGAGACAGACTGACCAGGTGGCAGAGGAGGAGGTCCTGAACAGCAGGGGGCTAAAACTCTCCGCCAGGCCCTTGGGACTGAGCTGGTTCCTGGCGCTCTGGAGACACAGCCTGGCCAGGTGACGCACAAGGCTGAGGAGGGTGAGGCCGTGCTGGGCCGGACAGGCTGTGGAGCTGGCCACCCCCCGCAGAACCTGGGCACACTCCTCCAACTCCCTCACCTCTGCACAACACAAAGGAGCAGACACTCAAACCACAAGCAGCACACATTTTGGCTGAAGCACCTATTCAATTACGTATTCTTCAAAACATATTTCCTAGGAATTTGTCAAACTGAGTGCAGGGAAGCTCCAACAGGCTTCGACCGGTACTGACCCCTGACAGCATTGACCATCTCCATCTGCACGGCTTGGGGGATCACGGGCCCCGGGAGTTCCTGGAGGAACCGCACCACACCGTCACAGAGAGACGCCACCTCCAACTGCTCAGGGTCTGAAAAACAAACTCACCCTTTCATTGCGGGTACTTGGAAACAACAAGCACCTTGTCCATTATTAGATTTAAACGCATTTTATTAGATCTTCACTGGTCATACAGAGGTATGTGAAGTTCTGCTCCAAACCACAGCGGATGAGCTGTGTTTATATGCAAATAGACTTAAGTTCTCACTTGTACCTAGTTTAAAGCTGTTACTCACCTGTATCGAGTTTAAAGCTGTTAGACTCACCTCCATCTACTTTAAAGCTATGTTAGACTCACCTGTATCTAATTTAAAGCTCTGTTAGACTCACCCTTATCTAGTTTAAAGCTGTTAGACTCACCTGAATCTAGTTTAAAGCTTTTCTAGACTTATCTAGACGTTTATATAGATTAACAAAATATTAGCCTAAGCTGAATCTCGTTAGAATATCTATCTCTCCGTCTTGTTCAGAGCCCCAGACTCACCTGTATCAGCCAGCTGTTTGGTGTCCAGGCTGCCTCCAGTGAAGCTCCGGTACAGACCGGGGCTCTCCACACCTGCACCAAGCACATGGGACATCACTCAGAGGTAGGGCAGGGCAATATTTTATCGATATTGTCTAGACTAGATATCGTCTTAGATTTTGGATATCGTGATATGCCATGAGTGTTGTCTTTTCCGGGTTTGAAAGGCTGCATTACAGTAAAGTGATGATAAAAACGAGAAAATACGAAATATTTTATTTGTCACATATTTAAAGTGTGTGGTTATTTTATATAGACTATTTATTTATTGAATTACCAGAAAACATGCTATATCGTGATTGTGGAGTGTGTGTGGTTGACAGCTGGCTTACTGCCTCAGCTGGGCCAGGATAAACCAGCCATCACCACACATTCTCTCTGACTCTCAGAGTGTTACATCTGCTCAGCTTGCACCGTCTTGCCATTTCCAATAAATGGATATATTCTTCCACAACTAACTGTCTTATGTCGGAGGGCCCCAGTAAAAGCCACTTAGGTGGCGTGTGGCAGAGTGCTACAAACTGCTACAGTGATATACATCGTTATTGAGATATTAAATTACCTATATTGGGATAGAAGATTTTAGCTTTATCGCTCAGCCCTACTCTGAGGGTCTCACTTGGTTTTCCTCGACAGAAATAGGCACGGTATAGTGTGGTTGTTGGAAGGCGTTGAGGCCCCGATATAAATCGAAATTGGCTTGTTCGCATAGGCTGACGAACTGATGTCGAATGCGCTATTTTGACAGTACACAATGTAGTCACTGTGATGTGTGGCTGGGCTGTTTGTTTAATGACACGCGTCTCGTGAGACGAGACACTGTCATTCACGTGGTATTAATGACCAAGCAATGCAACGACACACAGTAGGGCACTGTAGTTCAAGTTCAAAGTTAACAGCTCAAAATATAATGGACACTTTACACAGGTTGTCAGTAGCAGGGTAAAGTAACTTTCTGTTCCTGTAATTTTAACATTAGGTCTGTTTTCTTTATAGCCATCGCAGCACCAGCATGGTCAGTGTATATTTACTGGACTGGTTGTGTCTCTACTGGTGCACTGCCATACCTAAATCAAACGCACCCATAATTAATGTGTTGAGCTACACCTGTGTTTTTCCTTCTGTGAAAAGGGTCTATTTGGGAGCATTTGTGCGAGTGCCAATAAGTGTTCAGGTGCAACCTTTTCTCTTCCAGTCAAACATCCCTTTCTCTGTACATTCACTGGTCAGTACACTTAAGCCAAGAGCCATTCGAAATGCATATCATCACATTTTATAACGTAATCCTATCTTAAATTAGGCTAAAATACATTTGCATTTTGGGGTTTGGTGTTTTTAAACTTGAGAAGGCTTGTATGTTTTGTTCCAACTAGCCTCTATACTACAACAGCATAACAGAACTCCTGAAATTCAGTTATGGCATTTCTAGGGACACTGAGCGCAAGCTCGTTCATCATTTGGTTACTTTAAACCCATACGGTTATATTTGTTGATTTTTATCAATTTACAAAAATATACATATATTGTCGGTGCTCCTTAAATGTTGGTGGGTGCTGCTACATTTTTGCTGGTGATCCTAACTTTTTGAAGTTGGGAGCAACAGTGCTACCAAGTAAAAACTTCAAGCCCTGTGTTATGTACTGTAATTTGTAGAAAATGTTATATAATACAATTATGTAAATTAACCTATGCACATGTTTGTGATTGCATCCCGACCTAATAATATAATCAATACAAACCTTTTTGATAAGAGCACATACTTAATGTATACGATATGTATATGAAACTAGGCTCAGAGGTAAATCAGTAAATCAATTTTCTGGTAATTATTTTTTGCTATTCCAGTACAGAGCTGCACAGTATATCAAAATAGCATCATTTCCTAAATAAAACCAGCATCCTTTGAATGGTCTGTTTTGTTTCCATGTGTTGAGTCATAAAGAAATGGCCATCATTGTTGGCTTATCACCTCCACTGTGGCCCATCACTCAACAACAGCCTTTGCTCAAAACACAGCATTCAACAGCCTTGATGTGTGAAAGAGACGCTTCCTATTGAAGCATACTGCCTAGCTGTAGGCCCTGGTAGTGCATGAGAGAGCTGGTTGATTGAGTGGTACCTTTACTCTCAAGGGCGTCCATGAGTTTGCTGAGAAGCGGAGGGGCTGTTTCTGGAGGGCTAAACAGGTCTGGCAGGTCTGGTAACACACAGCCCGCTGCACACAAACACACAAAATGCAGACGCATACAAAAATAAAGTTTCCATTCTTGATAATGTCTGTGATTGCCTGGGCAAACCAGTTACCAAACCGAAATCTGACAACTTCCTTCCTATATTCTCAGAGCTGGGATTCTCAGTCAGCACAATATCACCAACTGGTAAACAATCTCTGTGGGTACGTGTGTGCAGGTGCAAGCAATAAGCTGTGAGAGAGGAAACAGCTTTAGGAAACCGAGTCATCCAAGCTGTATTCAGGCTAATGTCAAGTCAACAAACATCATCTGGAGGTCCTGTTCTATTTATTCAAATGGTTAAGCATGAGGTAATTTAGTCTACTCTATAGCTACATACATACAAGTTTCAGGCGATGGTTGAAGTTACATTCTCTACTAGTATCTAGTACTAGAGATACTACTATCTCTAAATAATTAGAGACTGTCAATTAGGATGACAGGTAGGCTGCTCACCCTCACACTCTGAGTCCCCCCTGGACGAAGCAGCAGAGGGTGGTCTGGGTGGGCGAGGCTTGGGAGTGGGTGGGGACATCCTCTTCCTGCCTACAAACTCCACGTAGGTCCCCGGGAAGTCTCCCTTCTCCTATTGGTCAAGATCAGCCAACAGATTAATTTTGAGGACAAAATGATCACACAAACATTATGTTGCATTGAGAAATATCTATTTATAAATCATAATAGCCACACTATTACAATATTGCTTCATTGGGTCTTAATGGTATTATTGTTTAATTGATCACGTATAAATCAATTATATGACAGTCGTTAAGTTGTTATAATATGAAAGTTACAATAATACCCATAATATGAAAGTTATAATACCCATACACGACAATTTGTCAATTTACATTATTAGAAACAGTGTATGCACGTATGGCACTTGTCAGCAGGACTGACACAAGAGCCATAAAAAGTCATGTGTTGATGAGTCAAGCACAACCCAAAATAAGAGGATCCTGCTTTGACAAAAAGTTCTGAAAACTAAACTACAGTAAACCTGTAGGCTATTCGGTGTAGTTTTATTCATTCAAACTTGTCATAACATTTATTATGATTATGCTGTCCCATCTATACTATAGTAGATATAGCAGACTTTAGGCATTACTATTACCATTTAGTTTTTTTGAGTTTTTTCCTTCTTTTTTTTTTTTTTACAAGTGACTTACAGTGAATTTTTGATACATATTATTAATGAGCAGGTAGAGGTTAGGCACTACAATGTGGACATTGGGGTTTAAACACCCCCAACTACTGCTATCCTGCCACGGACCATAGTCAAATGTGGCCTTATTCATTAGTAATATTCTCAATATGTCCCAGGCTCCATCGTATAGCTAGGGCAGGAATTTACCCTCCAGGAAAAACATACCACTACTACCACCACTACCACCACTACTACTACTACCACTACGGATCCAGGTCTACCTGTGTAGTCTCGTTGAAACCTGGCAGCCAGCCGATCTCGGAGGGCCTCTCCTCGGTGCCAGCGGGGCATCCCAGGGCCAGGAGGGCCCCCTTGGTGACCACCAGCATGTCCCCCACGCGGAGCTCGATGTCCTCCTCTCGC
Organism: Merluccius polli; assembly: GCA_030340625.1. Taxonomy (NCBI): domain Eukaryota; kingdom Metazoa; phylum Chordata; class Actinopteri; order Gadiformes; family Merlucciidae; genus Merluccius; species Merluccius polli. The sequence goes on along the minus strand of JAOPHQ010001740.1, from coordinate 4,012 downwards.
TCCTTCTTGTAGTCGTAAAGTGCTCGGTACTGAAAGCCCTCAGAACTCATCCTGCTGTGTGTGTGTGTGTGTGTGTGTGTGTGTGTGTGTGTGTGTGTGTGAGAGAGTAGCTTATCTGGGTAAACTATACAATACAAAAAACACCTTTGTTTTTTATTCAAAATATAGCTTTTGCCTGAGATGCGTGCATGTAAGAAGAAGGATGGGGAGTATCTAAACTAACTGGTCATGGCTTTTAAAGGGCTCCGTCTCTCCTGTCTCCATGTCGGTCTCGCCGTCATCCCTCTAGACCAGGAGGCAGCCTGTCAATCAAACTACTCCCAGCTTTCATGTACAGCAGTCTCATTAGAGATAGCGGCCACATCTGCGTAAAGTCAGATACACCTGCAACACACAACAAACACACAATTAATACAATTACAGCATGTTGTACAATTATTGTTAACTACCAATGTTACACACAAAAAAAAACAAAAAAACATTTACTATGGCTCATATATGGTAAACCTTATAGTATACAATGATTTCCGATCCGTTAACAGACTCAAAAATTATCTATATGCATGTTGGGCATGAAACGCTATGCAGAGATGCGCACACACACACACGCACACACGCACGCGCACACACACACACACTAAATGGCCCCAGGAAACGGGAAACGACAATGCATACCGATGCTAGCCATGTAGCTCATCCGCAACGCCACCATCTCACCTTATTATTCACGGTTCAAATCTGCAGCGCAACGAAAAACCGACGCCATCACGACGATCAGCAACAATTAAATCGGGAAAAATCGGCCTCCCCTCGATATAATATCTCCCTTTAACTGTATCGGATATCGCCAACGCGTACAGACTCGTGGCTTAGCCGTCTGGTTTCAATAGATTACAGCGGGGCGGGCGCAGGCTAGGTCGTGACGTAACATCCGGTAACCTAGTTTCTCCCGCCCCCTCCCCCTCCTGATGCGCTATAAATCTACGGGTCTGTCGGAGGAGACAAAAGAGTGGGGGTGCGCGCACTGACACGCCATTGTACTGGAGCCATTCATCCTCAGCCACATTCAAGGGCCCGCTTTGAAACAGCCCGTTGTTACGGTCTTGGTGTGTGTGTGTGTGTTGTGTGTGTGTGTGTGTGTGTGTGTGTGTGTGTGTGTGTGTGTGTGTGTGTGTGTGTGTGTGTGTGTGTGTGTGTGTGTGTGTGTGTGTGTGTGTGTGTGTGTGTGTGTGTGTGTGTTTCTCCGGCATCATGTGATTTTCATATGACTGACAGCCGGGCGGACAGACAAAAACGAAACAAACAAGCTACTGACAGACTGACAACAAAAAATCATCGTAAAAATAAATCTTTATTCTTAAAAATAAAATGGATATTCACCCATATGCAGATAATTCACATTTGGTCATGGCGTACGGGGAAAGGGAATATTTATAGTTCACACACAGTCACTGCGTTCCGTTTTCCACACGTCTGTAGGGCCGAGGATGATTTCTGGTCCAGGCAGGGAGGGTTGACATTGGTAGTAAACATTGAACATCCATACCGCGTGGAGCTATAGGGTGAGGATGTCGCCCAGTTTTGGCACGGAGAGGGTGATCGGTCCCGAGAGAGCCAGCTCCTGCTTCAGGTGTTTCCCTACATGCTCAGAGCAGAGGACATCACAGAAGACCCAGATCTGCCTCTGCTCCCTCTGGATGTTGGCGTTGCATGTTGGCAAACTGGAGCTCTTGATGGAGCGGTTGAGCTGCCACCACACCTAACACATGTCAAACACAAGGGAGGTAGTATTGATTAGGTTGTTTAGTATCGATTAGGTATAGTGTTGCTTGCTGCTGCACATTATCTGATAATGCCCTGATGAGATAACAGCATTCCTGTCATACAGTGATAAACGTCCAAAGGACCAAAATAATGCTGAGTAAGAACATAACTGAATAATGTCTCTTTGTTTTTCCCTATTTAAAAGACTATTTATCCTGTGAGGCAATAAAAAATGTGAAAATGACAGGAATATGCAGAAATTGCACAAAACAGCCATTGACATTTAATGGCAGTGAAGCCCTCATTTTCAATCTGACAAATTGCATAATATTGTATTAACTTGTGTTGAAATCTGGTCCTTTTTTGCCAACTAGCATTTGAAAAATAAAACTTTGTTAGAAGGGTGATGGTATTATCTGGGACCTAGACTTGCCTACATCAACAAGTCACCACCACTCACTCACACTTCCCAATCCCAAGCCATCCATATCATCATCAGTTTGTTTCTTCCTCCTCATAGTCTATAATAGAGGCTGACCTGTTCCATGTCCCCCGAGGACACCCAGTTGTGTTGGCCAATGAGCCACCGGGCCCTCTGCCGCAGGTGCAGCCCATGCTTGGTCACCATCTTGTGAAAGCGCACAGACAGGGATGGTGTGCTCTGCAGCGGCAGACCACTATGTGCAACAACGCTCCAGGACCTTTTGACGCCCCCGTCTCGGATGTGCGTTCCACTGACGTGTCTCGGTGTCTGCTTTTCTGGCGACAGTCTTGCAGCATCTGGTGAGGTGTTGTTGGGTGGGCTTGGCTTGCCAACAGGTACGAGGGGAGGAAGAGGAGTGTGGGGGGGTTTGGGAATGTACAAACTATCTTTTGATTTCCCCTGTGCTCCTTGAGGTGGTCTAGTGCTCTGGGTTACGTTGCTGCAGGACAAAATGGATTGATTGTCGGACCTAGCGTTGGTAATGACAACTGCGTATGTGGGCTTCTGTAGCGGGTTGGTCTCATGCTGTCTGTTTACTAGTATCAGTGATGGAATGTCTTGTTTATAATTGTATTCTGGATGTGCAGTCGTATCTGCCTTTGCGTCGGACTTGAAGTTTGAGGTAGGGTCACCAGATCCTTGCGCGCTAGTCAGGTGTTTTGAGTACCGCAGGGTTTGGTCGTCTTCCTGGGTTTTCTGGGTTACGACTGGAATCAAAACACAGTTACATGAAACATTCAAAGAAGCAAGGAATACCATACAGAGGAAAAATGGCATGATGAGACATTTACAGCTGTGAAGTCTCCCTCACTAAAATGTACTAACACTGGTGTGGTCGGCCATATTTATCAAACACACTGACCATGGGCTGGTGGAGCAGGTTTGGAGGGTCGGATGGGTAACCACCGGTCACTAGTCGAGGGAAACCAGGGTGTAAAGGTTGGCAAGACCCGGCAGGGAAATGGCTCCAGCGCAGTCTCTGTCCGCCATACCAGGCTGCTCAGTTGACCAGCGTCTGCGGGCTTATAATGTAAAACCACATCCTCCATGTAGATGACTTGGTGTCAGGAGGACACCGAGAATCCTGGTCTTTTCTTCATGATGCTAAAACAACAGAGGTCATAATGTCAGAGCAGGTAATCATTGCCGCTCTGTGCTGTGCCGCTTCAGAGGGAACTGTCTTCACTGGAGGTGACAGCGGCCAAACGCTCATTCCTTTTCTTTATCCATTGAGGTTGTGCCCTGTCTTAAAGCATATATCAGAGGTAATATCACACACACACACACACACACACACACGTGGCTGGCTTTTAGCCAGCTCCTGTAGGAAGGAGATCAGCACAAGACCTTCGGAGGCGAGATGAGGTGGACTATAACTAGGCCTAAGTCATGCCACCCCACAAAGGTATTATTGACAGATGTATTATCATTGGATTGTATTGTGGACTACGTTTTAGGGTACTTTGTTTAGATGGTAGCAACCTAATGGAAGTGGCTATTTAGTACAGTAACCTCCTGTGTTGACATAGCATACGTAAAATTAACTCATTCCGCATCACACAGACTGAACTACGTAGACGTTACCATGGTTGTATCGAATATGTTATAGTTAATGAGGAATAGCTAGCATCTTAAAATATTCAATTACGTGTTGGTTGTAAGTCAAAGTGCGTGTGTGTATTGTATCATAGGTACCTACATGCTAGCATGCCAGTAGCTGTTCATCATAGTTCATCCATGTACGCCAACATCCCCTGACGGCCA
>JAOPHQ010001739.1:155000-176102 GCA_030340625.1 Merluccius polli | reverse complement strand
TCACATGGACAGAGCGAACCCTGACTGGTCGTGATTTAACCAACAAAGTTGAAAAGCCATCCTCCCAACTTCACCTTCCAGCGCCTTCTGCCATTGGAAATACATTGGATTACAAAGAAAAAAAGGAAACACATTGGATTCCCCGCCTTTCTGTCCTAGTTCACCCCAAGACTGCAGCTTTCTCTTTTTTTGATCGCTTCTTTCTGTTGATTTTAATCACTTCCAACGTCGAGACAAAATATTCAGCAAACTGTAGCAGCAACAAATGTGGGTTATCTCAAACAGATAAGCCCTCCATTAGCTTTTCGTTTGACACTTCCTAAAAAGTTGACATGTGGATACGCGTCTCATTATTTCTGTCTCGCTTGCGGTTCAAACACTCAACCGCATGAAATCAGGACAGGTCCAAACCCTTGCTGTTTTTTTTTTTTTAACATTTTGATGTCCCAAGTCTCCGCCGCCTTTTCCCCTCAGACAGTAAAGGATAATTACTGGCCAAAAAGAAGCTGACTATCAGAGCAGATCAACGACATCGCCGCCGCTAAAGTCCTCAGCTCACTGGCTCCCCTTTTATCTCCTCAAACGCGCGGCAGAATAGAAGAAGGCGAAGTTACGCAATCTCCACCTCGGGACCCGGCCGACTTTCCTCCCAACTTCTGTCTGTCTCCGCGCGTCTGGGGCGTCTAGTGAGCCCTCCGCTATTTGATGTGTGTCAGTCAGTGTGTGTGTGTGTGTGTGTGTGGAGTTGTGTGGTGGTGTATGTGTATATGTGTGTGTGTGTGGGGTTGTGTGGTGGTGTATGTGTATGTGTGTGTGTGTGTGTGGGGGGGGGGGTTGTTTGGTGGTGTATGTGTATATGTGTGTGTGTGTATGTGTGTGTGGGGGGGGGGGGGTGTGGTGGTGTATGTGTATATGTGCATGTGTATGTGTGTGTGTGTGCGTGCATGCGCGTGTGTGTGTGTGTGTACCAGCCACGCCACTGAGAGACGGATGTGCCTGTTGTTCAGTATTTCTTGCTGCTATGCCCCCCCCCCCCCCCCCCCCCCCGCCCCCCTGAGGTGGGACTTTTCAAAGCCAGGCGAGGTTGGGGCCGCTTCCTGGCTCCTACATTTAGGCTAACAGCGTCAGAAATGGCGGTTCTGAGGTTGCTGGGTAGCGCTCCTCCATGGATACCTCTTTTATCATCCCTCCAAAGACTCGCCTTTCATTAGTTAAGGAAGAAGAAGAAGAAGAAGAAGAAGAAGAAGAAGAAGAAGAAGAAGAAGAAGAAGAAGAAGAAGAAGAAGAAGAAGAAGAAGAAAAGAGGAAAGCTCTGACCTCCTTCCACTGTCATTTAGATAAAACTTTGACTTTGAAGGAGTTGGGGATGGGATACTGAACCATCTAAGAGCAAGCTTATTATCTTGGATAGTTACAGTGATAGCAGCAGAGAGAGAGAGAGAGAGAGAGAGAGAGAGAGAGAGAGTAGCTTCCTGCTGATTTTTGGACGGATGTTGAAATAAGTGTTTCTTGTTTTCACTCTATTTTTTGCAGATTGTCTTACTTTTCCATTACTGCCTCGGCGTGGTAAGTGTGATTGTCAAATTGCGCAATTATCAAAAAACATTCAAACAATTTCACATAACGCTATACCACCTGTGCAACATAAACTAAACAAAAATGTTAGCCACGTGTCAACACACACACACACACACACACACACATGTATAGCACCAGACACTTACAGATGATTTGCATCAAAACCAGACAGACGACTGCGTACATATAAGTGTCGCGGTCAATGTAAAAGTATTATAGAAATTCATCACATTCGATAATACGGTCTCACATCGGGCCTCCGGTCGCTCCTCCTGCGTTTGGCCGCAGCACTTAATCAACATCACAGCTGATGTCTCGCCTTTCAAGGCACAAAGGGAAAAACCCTCCCGCCGTGTCACACAGCCGCCCTCGCCAGTCCTCGACTGTGACGTCCTCGTAACCAGCATGCATTGCATCCAGTAAACCGCTGGCTGGCAATTATACACCTTCCACCTCCACGCCGAATATATATATATATATATAATATATATATATATGTGTAGATATTTTCTTTTTCTGTTCACAGTCAAGTGGCTTGAGTGGAGGGGTGCACAGGGTAGCATTATGCTTGCGGGTATTGAGTGTTCACAATTTGCACTTGTGGGATGGGGTGGACAGCATGCGTTCTCCATTACTCTTCAAAGTGACTCACTCCAATGCCCCCCCCCCCCCTCCATCATGCTGGCCTTGTCTTTTGTACACTACACTACAAACACGAGGCTCACCCGACGCAGTATTTTGCGTGCGACGATTTTATGATTTTAACGGTGTGGGGGTTCAGAGAAACATCAGGTGACACGTTTGCAGTGGCGGTTCTAGACCAAAATCACCAGGGGGGCCGAGGTGGGGCCAGTGTGTTTTTAAGGGGGGCACATTTATAACCATATACTTTATTTATAACCATATAAAATGGATTCATCTGTAGTACTGATTTCCACTAGCATCTTGCATAGAAAGAAAGTTAGAGAAAGTTAGACCGTAAATTTCACTGTCACGAATGTCCATGCCTTATATACAGTCATTGGTCCATGCTGAGAAATTTAAAGTGACAGACATCCAATTAGACCTAGTCCTACACGCACAATAACATTGCAGGAGCATATTTGTTTATTTGTTTAACAGATTCACAGATTCACAACGAAATTGTTTAGTTTGGTGGATTCCTATTGTCCATGCAATACCATACATTTTAAAGAGCGATACTGTGGCAAGATGAAGGAACGACTCAAACGGAGGCAGTTGAAGTACTTTATTCATCGATTGCCAACACAAGAATGAATAACAGAGAAAGCGCGCCAAAACCCCAAAAGGCACAAACCACGCCTCCTACCCATAAACCTTCTGGGTGAGAGACACAAACACATGACATACAGTATAGGCATATCCACAGACCTGTGAACGCCACAATACTATATTTTTCAGTTTCAAACACCATTGAAACAAAGGTTTTTTGTATTTGTGCAAACGCTTGTTTGAAGAAAACCTGAGGTTGTTCATGTTGTTTTGTAAAAGGATATTCCATTAAATATGAAGGTTTTCTAATGTACATGTACTTATTTGCACGGAAACAAAGGGAAAAAACACTGTTTTTGTTCATTTGTTATTATTTATAGGTAACTATGTTAATAAATGTTATGATTGTACAATGCCACTATCCATTAACACGTCACACGGGGGGGGGGGGGGGGGGGTGCGCGCAATATTAACCCACCCCGTAGCTCCGCGGTGGGTTACGTTCGCGGGGTGTGGGGGGGGGGGGGGTGCGCGCGATATTAACCCAACCCGCAAACGTATCCCACCGCGGACCTACGACCGACGGGTCCGTTCTATTTGACAGGGGCTAGTCGAGGGTATCGTTCTTCAAACGAGCGCATATGCGGTAAGAAATTAATCGTTTAAATCATTGGCTGATCGGTGCAGGGGCCGTAACAGGGGCCAAGAGCAATTTCACAGGGGCACCGGCCCACCCTGGCCCCCGTCTAGAACCGCCAATGCACGTTTGGTAATCAAGCGATTGAGACAAACTTTCCCAGAAAGAAAAGGACAGTCAGACCAAACAAATACACACACAAAGACACACACCCTGAATGACCTTACTGCAGGCCGCTATCACTACATAATAATAATAATAATAATAATAATAATAATAATAATAACAACAATAATAATAATAATAATAATAATAATAATAACACATTTTATTTGTAAAGCACTTTTCATAAAATAATCTCAAAGTGCTACAGAAACCAAAAAGAAATAAAAAAAACAAAAAACACTAAGGGTAAGAACACATTAAAAATCAGCATCAGAATCCATGACATCCCCACCCAGCTACATCCCCTGTATAGCGGCCACCGGTGGCCACTATGCGCCACGGCATCATGTGCTCAGCAGGTGGCATATGGTGTTTGTCCTCAGCCGCCAGTCGGCTCAGGCACAGCAGCGGGCCTGATATGGCACATCACTGGACGCCTGCCACCCTTACCTTTGCCCCGACGGCCTCACTGTCCCACAGAGCCACACTCGCCGCCTTAATGAACTTAATGACCAGATCAACATACTTACAGATCAGGAGAGAGAGAGAGAGGGAGGGGAGAGAGAGAGAGAGAGAGAGAGAGAGAGAGAGAGAGAGAGAGAGAGAGAGAGAGAGAGAGAGAGAGAGAGAGAGGGAGAGGGAGAGAGAGGGAGAGGGAGAGAGAGCGAGAGGGGAGAGAGAGAGATAGGAGTAGCCGCCGCCGAGGCGACGGCAAGGGAGCAGGTGGACCGAGGGGAGGGAGGTGGTGGTGGTAAGGTGGGGGTGGTTATACTGTAGGAGTGGAGATGTATCCAAGGGAGGTCCCGTCTGTCTGTCTGGTATATATCCACCTGTAGGCCCTGCAGCCCTCCTGCAAAACCTTTTTTCCACCTGCGGCGGACAGGTTCGCTCAGGCTGCTGCCCCCCAGGCCCCCCCGGATACACAGGTAAGCTCCCTCCTTCTCCATGCATTCACATTCAGTCTCCATGCAAAAAGCTAAAATATGATATATATACCATATATATATATATATATATATATATATATATATATGGAGGAGAAAAATGAAGAGGTGAGTGGTCCTCTGCAGTGTTTCTGCGTGCAGCGCAACTCGCTCGCCGTGCCAAGGCTAGCCTGGCACCGGTCCACAAGGGGGGTGGTGGTAGAGAAGTGGGGGGGGGGGGGGGGGGGGGGGGGTAGAGAGAGAAGTAGGGAGCCAGATAGCACACACTGTCAATCTGGGCCCACCTCTCTCTCCCTCTCTCTCTCCTCCTCACCCCCCACACTGCCCCCCCCACACACACACACACACCCCTCTTTCTACACTGGGGGGGGGGGGCAATGTACTGCCAGTAAAGTTTTCTTGTATCTCGACTCGAAGGAATGGCAAACCACCGATGTAACAAAAGCAAAAATAAGTGCAGTGAAGATGAAATGCTGCGCGGCGTCTTGTGTGAATCTGTTTGTTTTGGATGTGAAAGGGATGAGACTCTTTGATGTTGGAGTCAAGGGACAGCTATTATTATTGCATTATGGTATGTAGCCCTAATACTTTATAGTTTTCAGGTCAAGCATGTATCTATGCACTTCAAACACGCATAAAGGATTTAAGAAACCCCACTTTAAAAGGGAACGGCAACACAAAGTGTATTTATATACACCCTTTAACACGAACGCCTTAAATTAAACATCCGACTCTTCGACAAAAAAACCTCTAATCTTTTAACAAAATGGCATTTTTAATTGGAATGAACTGCGGATTTTATTATAATTTTAAAACAGGCAATTTGTTGTTTGTGCAAAGCATAAGCATGGTGTTTTTTTCTCTTTAAGTGCATGCAGAGCGTCCATGCGCCGGCCTATTGATCAACACTTAAGGCCGGATCCGAACCATCACATGGTTCTCATTAGACGTGGCTTCGTCTCACGCTTGATCCGGGGGAAGAGTGTGTTATTAGTCAAGATTGTAACACTGTGGCGTCACATCGCTTTTCTTGTTTCATTGAGGCTTTGAAATCCAATGAAACACTGAATTATTCTGCTTTTTCCCTTCAAATAGCCCACCTCATTTAGGACTCGCGGTGCCGCCACACTCCTCCTCACCCACCCCCCCCCCACCCCCCCGTGTTCACAGGGTTCACTTCTAAATGGTCGATCGCCACGTATTGATCTTAAGAAAGGCGTATGTCTGTTTTTCTTTTTGGAAAAACAGAAAAAAAAAACATTAGTTGTTTGTTACGCTCGCAAAAGTAATGCCATAATTGACTAAAGCCTTTGGAGCAAACAACACAACCCATTTCTTTCAACTGTCTGGGGGTGGTGGTGGTTGGGGGGGGGGGGGTAGGGGTAGTATGCCCGTTAATGATGCACAGTCCTTGGTTTTTCCATAACCGCTGCAGACAGACACCGTGTGTTTTCTGTCCCCGACAGTCGCTTTTCCCCTCCCCACTCGAAGCCAACCCTCCCATGGCCAGGGTACTGTGGGCTGCGTCCATGCTGCTACTGTTGGCCGTGCCCCACCCCTGGGTGGCCCCCATCTCCACCCAGCACCTGTGCGGCTCCCACCTGGTGGACGCGCTCTACTTCGTGTGCGGGGAGCGGGGCTTTTTCTACAGCGCGAGGCGGGCCATCCGCAAACGAGACGTGCAGCCTCTGCTGGGTAAGGACCATGTTGGGGGGGGGGGGGGGGATGGAGGTGACATTATACAATGCAAGCAGGGGAAAGTGCACAAGCAAAGAGGCGAGAGGTAAAAGTTTGTAGCATGAAGTGCGTCCTAATTGTCCCCTTGGTAGTCTCTCTCTCTCTCTCTCTGGCTATGCACAGAAAGCGGTCTTCAACCAGTGTGATCAAAGGGCGTTATTATAACGAGGAGGCCAATTTGGATGTTAACTGGAGTAACAATTGGGTGGGTGGGGGGGGGAAGTTAACAGGACTTAAATCATGACCCAGCCCCATCATTAATGCTGCAATGTTTTCCCTGTGGCCTCATTTGAAGTTCACAGTAGTAGTGCCGCTTCCAAAGTTCACTTGGAAGCGGACTTGAACAAGACAAAAGGATGGGGAGTACCGATTACACGCCCATTAACTGTCCCTTAACGGTTACTCAGTCTAAAATTGAGTACCGGGTTGGGGGGGGGGCTGCAATTCAAGTGATGTACTGTGTCTGCCCCCCCCACCCCCCCCGTTCAAAATAAAAGGTTTCCTGAGTAAAAGGACGGGCCCGGAGAAGAGGCCTGTGAAGGGCCCCTCTGGGGGTCACCGGGAGACCAAGGTGAAGCGGGGCATCGTGGAGCAGTGCTGCCACAGACCCTGCAGCATCCACCACCTGGAGGGCTACTGCGACTGACTGCTGCTGCTACCGGCTGCTGCTGCGAGGACAATGGAAAGGGCGGCCGGACGTCAGTGTGTGGCCGATGACGGCTGTGGCGATGTCTTATCTCATGACCACAAGAGGCAAATAAAGTTTGTCCTACGCGACGCTGGCACTTTGTGGTTTATTTTTGGCTGGGGCGGTATATATGGTCTATTTTTTTTTTTTTGTGCATCACAGAGCGTCCCTTCTGGCTCCAGTCCTAGAGTGCTCTCTGCTGGTTGCGACAGGATATGGTCAAGAACGGTCCGCAGAATAAGCGTCACAAAGTAGGTTATTCGAGGGAAACTCTTAACAAGGTGTTTTCTTTTCCTGTAAAAATCAAAAGACAAATGATGCACTGATTTCAACCATTCCTTTCTCAAAATCTTTATTTATAGAAGAGCAGGGGCGCGCGCGCGCGCGCACACACACACACACACACACACACACACACACACACACACACACACACACACACACACACACACACACACACACACACACACACACACACACACACACACACACACACACACACACACACTAACAGGGGGATCATTAGGAAAATATAGAATGTGTTTACGCTACCATGAAATGGTTATCTAGAAGTACAAGTGATCAAGGGTAGAAAGCGATGCCAGCAAATTGGCAAAACAGTCCACTCCATTTACATTCAATATTTACACATCTCATCACGTCTCTAAAATTATTATTTCCAGCATGTTGCTGTCAGACTAAAATAAGAGCATTTACTTTGTTGCAGCTTTATCAATAAGCCAGTAGCGCTACAATATCAGACAATTAAAAACAAAGGTTTACAGCAATGGTTAGAATCAAATGCTGCCTACAAACATTACAAAATAAGTGTGGATAAATGAAACATGTGCCCCTTTATTCCCACATTTGTAATTAAGATAAAAACAACCTAAAAAAAAACAACCTTAAAAATAAAGACTGGATCGTCTTGGATTGATTCCCAATTAATTTCCTGAAAAACAAAAAACAATAATAAAGCATTCCCACATGTTATCCTGGTAAAACAATGTGAAAATGTGAAAAACGAGTTAGAAATTCAGCGGCGGTGGGCTCCATCCTCACCCTCTCTGATGCCTGCGGCGTCAGGCTGCCGGTTCTCCTTGCTGCTGTCGTGTTGGAAGGCTTTGCTGGGATCAAACCTGCGCTGCACGGCCCCTGGCTGCTTCGACCTCAGGTGATCCAAGTCGCTCTTCTGGCGGCTCACCTGGGAGCGCAGCTTAGACACCTCCTGCACACACAGCAAATGAGTACATTAAAAAAATACCAGTGCCGACTGGGGGGGTGTCGGACGCCCGGCCAAAAAAGGGCCCGTGTTCAATGCTGACGTGTTCCCGGTCTACCGGCATCGTCCTTCTAAAACCCTTAACCTACTCAGCTCAATTCACTGTAAGTCGCTCGGGATAAAAGACGTCTGCTAAGTGACTAAATAGTAATGACGCCACATAATGACGCCACGCAATTAGCAGCAGCCGCAGGCCAAATGCTGGTAAAATATGCAAGTGGCCGGTGGATTTGCTTCACTCACCAGCCAAAAAACAACAGTAATCCATTGTGTGGCTGGGAATATTTGAACCTTCGCTAGCCATTTGGTCGGTGGACAAAAAAGTTAATTTTGCACTCAATGAAAAAACATTAAAGGGACACTAAGTAGTTTTTTCCCCCATCTAGTGGTCAAGTTGTATTTTGCATTCAAACAAATTTATGCTCTCTAGCGCCTTGCGTTTTCAAATGTTCGTTGCAACCTGTTGGAACTACGGCAAGCGGTATTAGTCAAGATTCAAGAACCAATGCCAAACGCCAGAACCAACAACATGTCTTCAAACACTTCATCAAGTTTTGTTTCGGATGATGAGGTACGTTATTTCAAACAAACTAAAGTGCAGTGCAGGTTTTCAAATTTGCCGGGGAAGTGACTAGGGTGGCCATTCGTCCGGCTTTAGCCCTGTCCGGCGTCCGGCGCAGCATCAAGCCGGACGCGTATTTGTCCTTTTTGAGACACCCCCGCCGGTCATAGGTCCGCCCGCCGGTCATAGGTCCGTGGTGTGTTACGATCGCGCGCGCGCGCGCGCGCGCGCCCCCCCCCCCCCCCCCCGTCGGCCGTCGGTCCGGGGTGTGTTACTATTGCGCGCACCCCGGCCGTCGGCTGTAGGTCCGAGGCGCGCTCCCCCCCAACCCGAGATGTCCTCCTTTTCAACAACTCATAAATGGTCACCCTAGAAGTGACAAGCGCGTCTCGCTAAGCTCCTTCTCTGTTCCACAGTCACGCTGGCTCTGAGTGAAAATGCGTTTAGCCTTACCTGTACCACGGAGTGCTTTTTGTCCCTCTCGGCAGTTCATAGACCGGAAGGACATGGAAGCCTCCATAGAGCTTGCCCGCCCTATGTATATTCTGATAAGTGATTCTTCGCTCAGGAGGATAAGTGAGATTGTTGACAGGGATAATTGTACACCAATGGGGACTTATTTATGAATGAAGACGTTGATTTGAGGTAATAAATTACTAAAAAAACGACTTAGTGTCCCTTTAAAAAAAATAGGCACAATAAATGAACACAGCTTTTATATAAAAAAAATAATAATAAAGTAGAGTTGTACTGTATACAAACGTGATTGTATAACAAAGAATCTGATAACTGGTTGAGAGAAAATGTATTGAATTATTAAGTCATATAAACTCAGAAAATCAGTTTAATGATGTTAAAGTTAATAATAAAATGACATCCAAAATCAAAATGTGTAATAAAAATGATTGATTACAGACCTGTTTGAGGGTGACATTTTCGTCTTTGAGTTTGACCACATGTTTGATCTTCTGTTTCTGGTTCTGGTGACCCAGTAACCGAGCGTAGGCGTCGGCCAGTCGGTTCAGCTCCTCCTGGTTCACCCCGTTCTCGTTCAGCAGCGCGTCTCGCTCCGCCGCAAAACTGTTCAGTTGCTCCTGAAGCGAAAAATGCAATACAGTGATCGCACACGACACGTCGTAAAGCTTACACCATGTACGTTTCAACTCTTCCAGTACAGTGAGTTCTAGTAAGTTAATGACCAGAATACATTTGCAGATCGTTTAAATAGTTGTGGTGTATTTCCTGAACTGCAAGAGTTACATATGCAAGGTGAAAATATATAATCACTTGTACACATTTACATATTGGCATATTGTCTTTTTTTCTCTCTCTGGCCAAAATGTAAGTGGTACCATTTGCTAACAAACAGTTAATATGCAGAGGTTTGAATCACAGCTTAGCCTGCACATCGAAGGTCAATTGCATCTATTGTCCAGTTTACAAGGGCTGTAAACGTTTGTCCATCAATATGCATTTCCACACCACAGTGCCTCTACACAGCAACATTTAGCCCATTTCTGGCCTTCGTTTCACATGTTAGATGTTGGGAAAGCAAGTCATTCATGTTATCAGTTTGTAAACATGGACGTGTTCCAGTTTTTAAGACTTACCTGGAAGGGCTTGACTTTAAAATACAGGTCCTCATACTGCTTCTTCCAGCGCTCTGCTTCCAAACTTGAATAACTGAGCACAAAGAAATTACACCATTGTTTCTTTGGTACGTGAGGTGAGGAGGAACATAAAAATCAACAAACCAATACTCCCCCCCCCCCCGTGATTCATTCACCATGTAGGATCCCTCCCCAGTCTCTTACCTCTTCTCCTGTGCTTCAGCGAGTTGTCTCTGGAGGTCCTGGTTCTGCTCCACCATCTCCCACTGGAGCGTTACCTTCTCCTGAGCCAGAACCTCCACCTGCTCCTGCAGTGCCCTCCTGTCCTGCCGCTCGGCCTCGAGCTCCTTCCGCAGAGCCGCTTTCTCCTCTTCCGCGTTCCCCGCTTCGCTCTGCAGAGACGCACTCTCCCGCTGACTGGTCTCCAGTCGCGCCTGCAGCCGTTCTCCGTCCGTCTCGGCGCTCGTCAGCTTGTCCCGGAGGGCAGAACCGTCCCGTTCCAGCTCTTCGACTCGAGAAAGGAGACGGCCCCTCTCCTCCTCCAGCCGGGTTTGAAGCCCCAGCAGCTCCGACCTGCTCCGTCGGCCGTTGCTCCTCTCCGCCTCTGTGGACTCCTGTAGTTCCCGGAGGGCCGTCTGCATCCTCGCGCTCTCCTCCGTGGCTCGCTGGAGCTCGGCCACTGCCTCGTCCCGTTCCTCGCGGGTCTTGGCTTGTAGCGTCTGGGCCTCCTCCTGCTCCCGCTGCAGCTGGGAGCTCAGCAGACCTCCCTGTTCCTCTAGCTGCACCAACGCCTCCTCCTTCTCCCGCCTCTGGACCCGGAGCTCCTCCTGCAGCTGAGCCAGCAGCACTGCATGGCCGCCCTCCAGCGCCTTCATCTTCTCGTCCTTCTGGGCAAGATGGGTCTCCACCTCGCAAAGCATTCTGGGAGGGCAGACGGAGCATTTGATAAGAGGAGAGTTTACATTTCTACTACTAATGTGTATTTATGCTTTTTTTGCATCATACTATTGTAATCTATTATATTTCAAGCATATATTATTAGTTATTTTTAATTCATTTTTATTTGTTTACGATCTGGGATTAATAAACTATGCTTTATCTCATCTTTTTTTCGTGCATGTTGTGACAGATCAAATGTATGAAACAATCATTTTAAAGGAACGCACTGTGCATGCTCTTCCTGAGCCGTTTCCTCAGCCTGCTGGGCAGCGAGGAGTCTCTCCCTTTGTTCATCTAAGCACAGCTTGATGTTCCCCATCTCCTCCTCTTTCTGCTGAATCACTCGCTTCAGCTCCTCTTTCAGATGCTGAGCCACTCGTTCGTCCTCTGCCTCCAGCTCCCTCACCCTGTCTTCCGCTCCCTTCAGGGCTCGTTTTGTGCTGGAATAAAACAATAGTTTCATGGGACTGTGCAGTTTTGAAAAGCCCCCTAATTATTACCCGTCAATCAAACCATCCTTCGACCTTAACATTCACTTGATCCACCCCACTACTGCTGACACACAAATCAACAATTATAATGTTGATAAACTGATAATTGATTTAAGTTAATATAATTTTAAAGTGAAAAAACAGCGTATCCTTCTTAAAGTGTAAGTAGACACATTTTCAACTTTTCCCACCCTAGCACTTCGAGGTGGTATTATTTTTGCCCCGCTGTCGCAAAGACAAACCGGATCGCAGTCTTTAATGTGTTGAGAAAAGCGAACTGGGTTGGTAGCCTGACTGGATCGCCTGGCGGCATGAGGTTTATTCAGGTAGTATATGCAATGCAACTAAAACGAAGGTACTGTTGTGAGAGGCAGTTTCAAAGTGAAAAAATGAAACCCATATAACCATACCTTCAGTACGCACCAAGGTATAAGTAGCATCATCAGATTTGCTTTACTTTGCCGTTGTTCCACCATCCGCCATTTCCACTACTGGAGATAGCTAATGAGAATAGCTACCAATAGCTCCCGGGGTAAACAAAAGCGCTATCCCTCCTGATTTGGTTGCACACGAAATGGTTGTCGTAACTGAAGCCTTAATTTTTCCCGGGAGATCGTACCCAGTGCCAGACAGATCTGCATAGTGAAATCGAGGCTTAAAGGGAAGCTAAGGGAACCATCTAAACGCCGATGGCGTCATTATTTTGTAGCCATCACACTGTGCAATCAACATTTACATCACATTGATAAGTTAAAGCAAAAAAGTTGTCTACTGCCACATTAAAGTAAAAAAGGCCATTTCTGTTTCATTTAAAACAATGACACTTTTGACAGTTATTTTCTTGTATGCCTGTCAGACAAAGTAAGCACATTTAAGACAGAACTTTGGGGGGGGTGCGGTACCTCGTGATGTGATGCCACATTATGACATTTCGACGAAATTATGAATTCTAATAATCAGTAGTGGCAGCCCTGCACTTAAGATCCTGCTGTAAGAATTGAGAAATGTATTCTCTGAAGTGCTCTCATGAAGTGCATTCATATTGCATGCAATTGTTTTTTAAGTCAAGACCACAAGACCCTTTTCATCTTTTATATGGCATTTCTGCTTACCTTTCGAGCTCTGTAGTGAGTTCACCCAGGCTGCTCAGAGAGCTCGTCTGCGCCTCTCCGAGTTTGGCCAGGGCTGTCAAGTGACTCTTGTCCAGCAATTCAGCCTCAGCGCTCTTTCTAAAAAATAAATCACATTTTAGCCCATCCAACCAGGAAACGAATGCCTCTGCCCATCTTAATCATTGTCCAAAATATCTGTTTACAAATGTCATTTTCATTGAATTAATCATTGAATAGTGCTCCAACAATTTCCAAATGGAATTGGTGCTGGCCTATGCAAGATCAGACAAAACTAAAATTAAAACAAACCATCCAAACCATTGGTATGCATATAGCGTATAATCGCCACAGGAGTAGTCAAAATAATAATAATAAAACTTTCAATGCAAAGGGCTTGAACGCAGACACTATAAACTATTAATTAAAATAACTAGGGCAGGTGGAGCAAGCCAGCAATTAAAAATTCACCAGGAAATAAACATGACACAGCAAAAATAAAACAAAAGTAAAATATAGATAAATGTGGTTTTGTTGAATGCTAGATTGGTCAGTTACTGCAGTTATTCCTGAACCGCAGACCACTGCTATGAAACACAGATCGTTGCTATGGACGCCGTTTCCAACCGTAGAATCTAACAGATTTTATTATTTTGTTATATTTTGTGTCAAATTATTGATTTCTTTAGTAAGTCGTGAAATAAGCGGGATAATGTACCGTGAGCCGGTCATTTATGTGAAAAAAAACCCGCTTTGCGTCGGGGTCCTGCCGACCGGCTCGCTGTACATTATCCCTCGCATATTAGACGGGTAGCCTCTGGTGTCCCACCGGCTCAGCTGTAGCACCAGGTCTTGGTTCTCCTGCTGCAGGCGCTGGAGGGACCGGTCCGTCTCCTCCTGCTGCTGGCGCTCCTGCTCCTCCGCGACAGCCAGCTCCCCCAGCACCTCCTCCATCTCCTCCTTCAGCTGCACCCGCTGCGCCTCCGACTCCTCCCTCTCGTGCTCCAGCAGCACCGACAGGGAGTCCACCAGTGACTGTGGAAACAACAGTGGAGTAAACGGGGCTGAATGTGGCAATATCGAAGATGTCCGATCCGTTCTCTTTGGCGACACCTACGGCGGTAAGCGGTGATTGCAGGTGGTTCGCTACCCGACACCCAGTTCCTAACATTCATAATGCCTCATTTCGGCGATAGATAGTGACTTAACTGACATTTGTTTACATGAAAACCTTCGAGATTATTACTTTAGGGCCGGATGTCTGATGTGGCATCACATTTATAAAAAGGTGGGGAATGAGACTCTTTACTACTTTTCAGCTATACGTTAAGTTTCATGGCAATGTAAGTGAAACTTATTACCAGTTGTCATGGTAAACATTTTTTTTTTAGACATTTTGTGTGCTAATCCAGACTTAATGCTGATTAAATGACATTTAACATCCACTTGAAGGTTAATATATGTAAAAATAATCAATTCAATACAACCAACGGTCAGCCATTCACACTTGTTGCATCGTCAACATCAATAAAATGTGTGGAGACAATCACATGCACTGTGTTTCGTCGTCCTCCGTGGTGCACATGTGAAATGTCAGAAAGATGAAGTGTACAACATGGTTCCTAACCTTTTCCTTCTCTAGCTCCTCACTAAGGGTGGCGTGCGCCTGCAGGAGCTGAATCCCCTTCTTCATCTCTTCACCGTTGACCTCCTTCAGGGAGGTCAGCTCAGCCTTCAGCTCCTCCACCTTCCTCATCCCCTCTTCCTGCATCTTGCCTTTTAACAAACAAACAAAAAACAAAAGACATTCGACATGTCATTTCAGCATACCAAGTGAGGACATTTGGACATGAGAACTGGACAGAGTACAGGACAAGAGAAGCACATTCAATTACAAATAGGACCGCAACGATTAGTCGATCGACAGAAAATTAATCAAAATAAATGTTGATAATGGATTAATCGTTTTAGTCAATAATCAAGTACAAATACCAAACATTTGCGGCTTAACACTTCAGAAATGTAAATATTTGGTTCATGGATTATCCCGCTTATACCATGGCCACTTGCGAATCATTAAAAATATAAGGGTGATTGACATTTTGGGTTAATTCTGTCTTAAAAGTACAACTTTTAGCTTGCACTACTTTTTGTGTCCCTGGATACAAAAACGGCAAATGACCGGAGAAATATATGGGTCTGATCACGTGATAGCCGTGCGTGTTATCCAAAAATTATGCACAGCTCTCCAGCCAATCAGAATTGAGTATTCACCCGGGCCATGGTATAACATGAAATGAATACTTCAGCTTTTCTTGGCTGCTTGTCAGATAAAGGAAGCAAATGTAATACATCACTTTAGACTCTTCCTATTTCCTATTATTTATGACATTGTCTAGACTAAATGATTAATCGCCTAACCAGAAAAATTAGCGTTAGATTAATTGACTATGAAAATAATCGTTAGTTGCAGCCCTTATTACAAATGGTCCAACACGATCACAATACAAGGGCTAGGAAATGGTCTCGTAGCTCATTCTTCTACACTGGAGAAGAACGACCATTCCAGTCCAAATGGATGAAATACAGGATAGGTCAATGAATTTATTTTAATGTTATTTTTACACTACTGTGACATTTATTTTTTTGACAAATGTACATTGACACATGAGAATCTTTTAGCAATTGTATCTTTCTAATCACTGTCGTAATCTTATATTCAGTGTTATGATGTATGTTCTTATTGTTGCCATTTGCTGTATACTTACATCGAGGACAACCACATTAGTATTGCTCATCATACAATTACTTTTTTGCCCTAAATAAATCAATTCCCATTGTCATTCATCAACACACACACACACACACACACACACACACACACACACACACACACACGATCACACACACACAGGATATCCAAGACCATGAAGAGGAGGACCTACTTCTCTCCTCCTCGTAAGACAGACACCTCCCCGCCAGGTGGGCCATCCTCTCGTCCAGCTCCTGTTCGGTGCTCCTCAGCACCTCCCGCATCCTGGCTAGCTCCGCCTCCTGCTGACACACCTTGCCCCGGGACTCCTCCGCTTCCGCGTTGGCTCTGTCAATCTGCCGCTCGACGTCGGTCAGCTCCTCCCGCGACGCGCTCAGCTCCGACTCGCAGCTCGCCAACCTCTGCTCCGTGTCCCGCAAGGACTGCTGGGATACCAGAAGCTCTCCCTGGTATTTCTTCGACTCCTCCTCCTTTTCCCTCAAGGCCTCTCGGGAGATCAGCAGTTCTCTCTCCAGCTGCCTGCAGAGAATCGTTTCGAAAATCAGTTGTCATCATTATTGCCGAGCGGGGTGTGCTGAAACGTGGATTATCAAGTCTTCCCCATCCTTACCCTGCAGTGTTCCTCTGGGATTCAGACGCAGTGTGCTCCAACTCTGTCTTCTCACGAATCTTCAGGCGCAGATCCTGGAAATACGCACATGTTGGAAAAGTGAAGCATGCAAACAAATAAAAGTTTACATTGTCTAGGAAACACCTTCGCGTTCTCAAACTATGATGACCTGAGCGTCCTGAAAACAAATGGTTTATGTTAACCATTATTATAACTCGGGGACATTAATACCGGGTACCCTCCAGTTATATGCACACATAATGTTTACATATCTGCTAGAAGTGTAAATTGTCAGCAATACAAGCTATCATATAAAAGGGCAGACGTACATAGCATTCACTTAAATGCTAGCAAGGAAAAGTATTACACTTTGTGTTATGTCATGTGAAAATGTTGAGGATAAGCACTTTTCCAACATTGATTACTCCCAACATTATAACATTTATAAAATTACACTTATGTGTTTTACCTGGACTTGGTCATTGGCTGTATCCAAGTATCCCTGCAACACCTTGATTTCCTCCTTCAGCTCTCGAATCACAGCTGAAAATTACAAAATTAAAATTGACTTACTAATCTCCAATGGTGTAAGAGTCCACCCGAGGGGAAATTCTTTCCCCAAGACCTTCAAATGATTATTTTACCGTCATAAATAAAACAGGACAGACAAGTGACTCACAGGTACACTCAAATCAAAGGAGACACAAAAAGAAACCTCACCGTGTAGCTTTTCTGTTTCTGTTGAAAGCTCCTCGTTCTGTGTTTTAGTTTCCTGCTGGAGGTCCTCTGTAGCGTACAAAGTGAATTCACACGTTTTACGTTTCGGACTCATTTTTTACTGGTCTAATTCATAATAGATACACTCAAATGACTGGGATCCCACTTGTCCGTGAAGTCTTACCCAAGTCTTTGTTCCTTTCCGTGAGAGTCTTAACCGCAGCCTTTGCAGCTTGCAAATTTGTTTCCAGAACTTTCACTTGACTAGCAGTGTTTACTTGCAGCACACTTATCTCCTATGAACATAAATAGCAAAGTTCAATTTCATTTAATAAGGGGAAAGCGCACTGTTCCCTATACAGGCCACTGTGCAATGGGAAGAATAAAATGTGTATTGTATTTTATAGATGTATACTATTTTCTACTTCTAAAATCATTTAAAAGTTGAAACCTTGTTTTTAAGGTCCAAATTGTTCCTGGCTTCCATCAGTTCCATTGTGAGCGAGTTAATTCTCTTCTTTGTAGTGTCAGCAGAAACCTAAAAATAAGAAAGAAAATAATCACTTATTATTCCAATAACCAAATCATACAAGCCTCATCCAGGTGTAAGCATGAAAGAAAGGATCTAGGACACAAAAATTTAAACAAAAGAAATTGATCATAATGTCGACAGTCAGGTTGCCCAACGACCTTCTACCTGCTCATTCATGACAGGCATTCACTGCAAGTCGCTTTGGACAAAAGCATCTGGCTAAATGCCACAATACATAAGATACGTGGGCGTAAACAGAGCAGAAATGAAGAGACCTTGTTCTTCAGGAACTCGTTGGCCTTCTTGAGCTCGAGCAGCTGGCGCTCCAGGGTGGTGGTGCTGGCGGACAGGCCAGTCCTCTCCCGGACGGCCGACAGCAGCTTAGCCTCCAGCCTCCTCAGCTCCTCCTCCAGGGCCAGGAGACGCTTGTCCTGCTCCCCACGCTGCTGCACCAGAGAGCGGAGCTGGAAGCCATGAGAGATTCACATTCAGATAACATATTCATATAAACACAAAAGATACAGTATGGCAATACACATTTGAAATAGACAAATATGTATGTATGTATATATATATGCTTTAAAAATGTACGCAACTATAAAGTGACTCCGATTCTGCAACATTGAAACACAAAATATGGAGTGTGGCATGTAATGCAGGGTGCAAGGGTGAATATTGTAAGTTAAAGTGGCTCCACTCCTCTCAAGACAATGCCCAACCCCTACTTATGCATCTGAATTCACTGCAAGCTGCTTTGGTTAAAAGCATCGCCTGAATGACAAAACAGAAGTAATAGCAGCAGGTGCTTTTATCCAAAGCGACTTACAATGAATTCAGATACATAGGGGGAAGCAGGGGTTAGGCTGGGACATTGGAGGATCGAACCAAGTGCCTTTAGGCCGGGACTGGGAGTCACACCACTAACAACGACACCACCCGCATTCATTTTTGACCCGATGGCTGAAATACCTCCTTCTCCAAGAGCTTCTGCCGCTTCAGCTCCATGACTCCAGGTTTCTCCTTCTTCAGACTTGAGCCATCGACCTACGCGACAAGGAAGTAGTGACAGAACGGTGTTTTATACAACGCGTAGACGATTATTCGAGCATCATCGTGAGAAACTTCGCTTGACTAATAGCACAATAAAGAAACCTTACAAGGCCGTCCACAGACATGGTGCGACGCACGGGGGACATTGGCACGTCTCTGCTGGGAGACGGGGGAGGCATCGCAGACGCACATGCTGGGAGGAAAACAAAACAAACAAAAAAAAAAAAAAGGTAAATTGTTAAACTTTCCTATGTAAGAGAGATGTCCTTGCGGATAGTTTTGGTGGACATTATATACATATATTATATACATATATATGTATTGAACCTACAGGGCTTCACAGCCTTGAAGCGCTCCGACTTCTGGAAGGACGCCGGTCCCTTGTGTCCCTCGTCCTTCACATCGTAGGAGCCAGGGGCTGGGGCACAACCTGCAGGTGGGTGGAAACCACAGCATGGTAGGCAGGCAGATAGGTCGTTTGGGAGGTAGGTAGGTAGACAGGTAGGTAGGTAGACAGGCAGGTAGGAAGACAGGCAGGTAGGAAGACAGGCAGGTAGGAAGACAGGTAGGTAGGTAGGTAGACAGGTGGGTAGACAGGTAGGCAGATAGGAAGGTAGGTAGACAGGTAGGTAGGTAGACAAGTGGGTAGACAGGTAGGCAGATAGGAAGGTAGGTAGGCAGACAGGTGGGTAGACAGGTAGGTAGATAGGAAGGAAGTAGGTAGGTAGGAAGACAGACAGACCCTTCATTTAGGTGCAAACAGCATATTTACCAGACAGACAGCCACACACACACACACACACACACACACACACACACACACAGTCCATACGTGCAAGCCGATGTAACCGAGTTAGCGAGTAGCGACTGAAAACGTAAACGAGTGGACGTCATTGTTTGTAACTTTTTACAACTTTTTAAGTCGTCGTTATACTCACCGACATTCTCGTTGAACCTTTTCAGCGGGGCTCTTGAGAAGGACATTGTTACAGACAGCCGTTACAAAACGGCGGCGAGCTGCTGTCTCTCTCTCTCTCTCTCTCTCTCTCTCTCTCTCAACAACAGGCGCGAGCCTCCGCCTCGCCGCTGAAAATTCAAAAACGCGTCATGCACGCCCCGGACCAATGGGCTTTTCCGATGCCATGGCACGTGACTTGACGGGCACGTCCGTCGACTAATGAGATCGCCCCGCGGCGCCAGAGACCCGCCCCGGTGGTGAAAAACCATGTGAAAACATACAGCATACACTTCCTGTGTATGTATGTCGCCAATGTAAGCCACATAAATAACTAATGACTTATGATGACACACCGTTCATTAAACTGTGCGGTACATACAGATGCACACTGTGGAAATGTGTGACTTATTTGAATAATAACAGATTATATTATGTACAAATTCAATGGAGAAGTACGATACATTACTACATAAACCAGTTAGCCGGTGATGCTACATGTAACGGTTTTCGCACGCGCACATGCGCACACGCACACACACCAACACAGCTCTTCAGTTAGATATTTTTATTTCATGTAAATACAACATAGTTTTTTTAAATCCTGTGCAGGACAAGTAGTTGTACATCATATATTTTCTCCTTTTTGTATTTCAAAACATGTTCACTTGTACAACAATATCATAAACAAAATAGTATGTCACAAATGGAGCAGTGGATGACAATGACTTACACTTGCCATGCTAAGGTTGGATGGGATGACCTCCATCACCCCCCCCAGATCAGATAACATTAATAATAACCATTACATGAACCCTTTCAATTTATATTTATTTACTTTTTTTTCAAATGAAATAAAAATAATGGGGACATGGAGCATATTTTGCATATTGCATATTTTAACACTGCTTAACCTAAAGCAAATTCCAACAATAGTAAATACTGAAAATCCCTTCAATCTCAACTGCATTTTCAACGTTTTAAAATTGACGGTTGGGATTATCTTTTTAAATTATTTGTGTCAGGCCACCACGTTTATTCACACACAATTTATTAACCTAGTACAGCATTGTCTTACACAACGTAGAGGCATTGTCTAACGTTCGCTTAATTTGTTGTAATTCTTTTTTTTATTGTTATTTTTCATCCTTCATCTGGAAAATACATCTGTCCAGATTGTTTTTCTTCAAAATGGTTAAACAATATCAATGTATCCATGTACATAATATATATAAAAAAACGTTTTAAGAACTAAATAACAAAATAAAGAAAACAACAAAAATTGAGGTTTCCAGTCAATAGTAGAGACAAGTATGCAAAAGGATGTTAATTAAATTATTATTAATTAAAAATCAAGGACAATTACAACACTCAACACTCCACTTAGTTCAATAACCAATGGTTCAACAGTGACATTTACAGTGTAATTGGTATTGAATAAAATATGTCCGGAGCACCAGACAATCAAACGTAAAATAAATTAAAAGCAA
>JAOPHQ010001739.1:85000-150000 GCA_030340625.1 Merluccius polli | reverse complement strand
ATCATAGGACATATCAAAATAAACCAACTGGACAGTAAGTTGAACTTGATAAATGACATAGGGGCAGAAAAGTACAGTAAAGTACACAAAGAAGAAAGACAATAATATTTTAGACAGATGACAGATAGATAGATAGATAGATAGATAGATAGATAGACAGATAGACAGATAGATAGATAGATAGATAGATAGATAGATAGATAGATAGATAGATAGACAGATAGACAGATAGATAGATAGATAGATAGATAGATAGATAGATAGACAGACAGATAGATAGATAGATAGATAGATAGATAGATAGATAGATAGATAGATAGATAGATAGATAGATAGAAATAGAGATAGATAGAACAGCGTCTGACCAGCGCTTGTTCGATGAGCAGGCAGAAGAGGATGGCGTTCCCCACTTCCCTCAGGCTCTGGAAGACGTCCGTCTTCAGCTCGGCGTATTCGATGATGTCCTTGAGCTGGTGGTGGAAGAACTCCAGGATTCCTGAACAGTGAGGAACCACAGAGTTGTCTATAGCATCTGAACTGAAGCAACATATTGTATATATATATATACACTGCAGATGCACCAAATGTACTTGTGTATCATATTACAACAACCCGGTTTGCATAAGTAAGACGTGAAGGCTCTTCCACTGACGTGAAATGAGCACCATTTGTGTGAGGCTGTTCCAATATTGTCTCCACATGTGTGTTTTTAAACACAAACGTGCTTGAGTTACTCTGGTAGCCACGCTTGGGTAGATTTCTCCATGTAAACCAACCTGTTGCGAATAAAAACGATATACAGTTCGTAACGTTAGCTAGCAAACAAAGTGTTGCCGTGAATTTGCCTTGATTACGGCCCAGCACAAAGCGCATCACGTTTGTGCTTTAGTGTTTCAAAGTACAGCAAACATACAAAAGGTGTTCCCTCTTAAATGTCCATGGAGAGGCTCTGACCTACATTCAGACTATGATTCAGGGACAGGGGAATCTGCTAGGACCAGGATCACAGATCCTAGAAAGGCAGGTGGAGCATGTGGTGTACAAGGTAATCTAGAGATTACTTAATACTGGCTTACTGGCTTCTAATCTGCAGATTGACTGACCTGACCACAGAGGCGAGGAGACAGGTTTACACCACAAAGACAGAATTAGGCACATGCTTGCGAGACTATCGATGTAGATGAGGTTATTCGGTTCCCAATTCAATTACATTCTCACAAAGTTGTGAATCCAAGTCATGTGTGTGCCAAGTGATTATAAAAAAAACACACACCAAATTTAGCAAACAAAATTGAAACATGTGCACAATTAGTTTGAATGTTGTCTTGTTCTTAAATATGCATTCATAGCGTTGCGTACCAACCAACTGGACTCTTGTCAGGTAGGTATGAATCCGATGATCTATTGATCCAATCCTTGCCATATAAAAAAGGAAGTACATCTTCCTGACAAGAAAACCCGAGCCCTCGCCCCACCTGGGGGGGGCGTGTGTGGGGTTATTCGATGCTCACCTGGGGAACCGTACTCGTGGCGAGGCAGACGGCAAATCTTGGGCATGACTTCTATCAGCGTCTTCACGTACTGCAGAATGGTGCCTTGCAGCTGCCAATCAGGTAGGAGAATGACCAATCAGAACATCAATCAGGTAGAAGAATGACCAATCAGAACATCAATCAGGTAGGAGAATGACCAATCAGAACATCAATCAGGTAGGAGAATGACCAATCATGAACATGAAACAGGAAAGGAGTATAACCAATCAGAGCATTGGACGACCAATAAAAAAAAAACAACAGAGCCAGACGTACCAGGCTCTTGACGATCTTCAGCAGCTCCTCCATCACCACGGCAATGCCTTGGTAACCAAGGAGACGGCAGATGGTCTTGAAGTGAGGGGGGCCGACGAAGTTCCTGTAGGAGCTGTATATGTGGGAGTAGGCGATGTTCAGGGGCTGGGGGGGGGGGAAGGAAGGAACGGATCAATATCAGAAATTGGGAGCTGAATTTGCTGAATACGTTCCAGATGAAGCGTTGCATCATCTAGGGCTGATTGCAGTAAATAAGCCTTGAGGATTATTTGATTGCTAACTCGTGCTCCTACCTTAGATCCATACAGGTAGTACGGCTGCACGTTGGCCGGTTTGTCCCTCTGCGGCTCCTGGGTGAAGGGGATCGCCGTGCGCACAAAGCTGCAGGGCGACAGAGTTTCATCAAAAATCAGCGCAATATAAAAACACGACTGAACAATATAAAATACATTTAAAAAACGACAAACACGCGAGGGGAAGGAAGGGGACGCACCGGTTGGTGGAGCCGTTGTAGCAGTAGTTGGGCAGGAAGTCGAAGTTGAGCTCCCAGAAGACGTGGAGCGTGATGCGGCCGTAGGGCGCCGACACGTTGTGGTTGGCCTCGCGAAACATGGCGTCGAAGCTGTCCAGCGTCAGGTGCTTGGACAGCAGCCGGTGGGTCAGCCGGTTGATCTCCAGCAGCCACTCCAGCTCCTGGAGACGGACGGCAATTTCGTAAATTATTCAATAATCTATAATAATAATCTCTAATAATCTATCCAAAGTCACTTTAGACGTTGAATTGATGCATGTGATCGGAGCGCGGGTTTGGGGGGTGGGTTATCTCGCTCAAGGATACAGGTACGCTGCAGACGTTGGAGATGGAAAAAAAACACACTGGGAGTCAATCTCAAATATAAGATTGTTGTCTGAGGAATAATGATGTATAAATGTTGACAAAAGCATTGCCCAACCCAAGAGAAGTTACTGCAATATAGCTGATTTCGATTATTTGTTCGTTGATATTCGAGGTACTTAGCTGGGAATGGGGCCTCCCACACTGTGTGATCCACTGCCGGCATGTTTCCTCTTAAGGTTTTGGGCTTCGGAAAGGGGAAAAAAATGACTCCCCCTTCTAAACTTTTGGGGTACCTGCTGTCGGATTTGCAGGTTTGCAGATCCCCCCCCCCCCCCCCCGGTCTCTGTCCCGTGGTTACGCCCTTGCTTCCTTACCACGATGGAGGTGAGGTCCTCGCTCTCGAAGCGGCTGATGGCCTGGTCCAGGGACTTGTACATTGCTGCAGAGATCCTCTGGGTGATCAGGCGGTTCAGGTCGATGGAGCGACCCAGCAGCTGCACCGGGGAACCGAGAATAGAGCTTAGAAAGATGAACTCAGAAATAATAAAGGAGCTTTGCACTGCACATCCCTAAGTCATCATATTTTCCGAGGTTGATGTTTAAACTCGATTAAAACATTTTTTTGAATAGTTGTTTATCTCTGTGTCTAGTGGTGACTACCTGCCCAGGAGACGGTCTGGCAGCAGCACTCAGAGCCATCGTTTGGTCAATATTTCAACACATTAGGCAAATTACCCTCCTCTAATCAATAGCCCATCTAAAGTGCAATTAACCCGGATATGTCTCACATTTCAAAACGTCCCAATGGATATAACATTAAAATCGCTGTTTAGAAGTGTATCCCGCTAGCTCTACAACGGTAAAAAGCTGGCAAAAAACTGCATGGCCAGTGGAGCTATAAAATGATATATGATAATATATTTAAAAAAACAATTTGGAGATTGGGACCGTGTTTTCAAGTTTCTTTGGTATTTCTTGCATCCCTAAAACATAGACTATGTTGTGGATTCCAGCGCATTCAGACAAGCACTGCATCACTAAAGAACATGACATCAAAACAAAAAGACAGAGTCGTGAAAATGAATGGGTCTCGCTTTCTCGCATGCGGCGTGCATGCGGCGTGCATGCGGCGGCGGGGGCCAGTATGTCAGTAAGTCTTTGTGACTTTTATTTCAGCAGCATCACTGCTATACTGGGAGGGTTTAAGGGAAGGTGACATGCTACTGTTATAATGTAGTGTACTTCTTGTATCCATTTAATGTGAAAACAAGGCTTGAAAATATTAATTAAAAAAATTGTTAAAAAAAATCTATCCTGTACCCTCTATATGTAAAGTGAACAGATCAATATATATCACACTTCAGTCGCTAGTTTTCTTTAAGTCAAACATGGCAGCTTTCTAACAGTACCTGCACATGTCTCTGTTTGAGCAGCGTCTCGTAGCGGTTGGACGGCGGGTAAGGGATGATCACGCCGTAGTTTTTACACTCGGCTCGGAAACGCTTGTCTAGCAGAACGCTGAGGAAGACAAAAGAAAGAGAAAAGCCTTTTAGATGGTATATTTCATTTAACACGGAACGTGAAATAATGGCTGTGTTTTAACCAAACAGTGCATATATACGCACTCTTACCTTCCTGCCATTGCTTTGTAATAAGCAAAAATCTGATCGGCTAACTTGTAAACGAACTGATCGAAACAAAGGTTGACCTGAAAAAACAAGGACATGTAGTACAGTTAACGCAATTAAGCAATATCGTCCTATTGTGAACGTTATGTTATCATCAGAGATAAAGAAGAAATATTGACATTGAGATTACCTCGGCCTCAATTTCGTCGTAGAGGAACTGCTTCTTGAACTTCGTAAGCGCGTAGTAACCGCTGTCGTTGTACAGGTCTAGCGGATACAGCACGTATCTGCAGACACAACATCTCCAGTTAACAGTGTATAACATGTCATATGTCAGGGTAACAGGGGGTACAACATGTCATAGCATACTGTGTCAGGGTAACAGGGGGTACAACATGTCATAACACACTGTGTCAGGGTAACGGGGTGTACAACATTTCATAACACCCTGTGTCAGGGTAACAGGGGGTACAACATTTCATAACACCCTGTGTCAGGGTAACAGGGGGTACAACATGTCATAACACCCTGTGTCAGGGTAACAGGGTGTACAACATGTCATAACACCCTGTGTCAGGGTAACGGGGTACAACATGTCATAACATACTGTGTCAGGGTAACAGGGGGGTACAACATTTCATAACACCCTGTGTCAGGGTAACAGGGGGTACAACATGTCATAACACCCTGTGTCAGGGTAACAGGGTGTACAACATGTCATAACACCCTGTGTCAGGGTAACGGGGGTACAACATGTCATAACATACTGTGTCAGGGTAACAGGGGGTACAACATGTCATAGCATACTGTGTCAGGGTAACAGGGGGTACAACATGTCATAGCACACTGTGCCAGGGTAACAGGGGGTACAACATGTCATAGCACACTGTGTCAGGGTAACAGGGTGTACAACATGTCATAACACCCTGTGTCAGGGTAATGGGGGTACAACATGTCATAGCACACTGTGTCAGGGTAACAGGGGGTACAACATGTCATAGCACACTGTGTCAGGGTAACAGGGGGTACAACATGTCATAACATACTGTGTCAGGGTAACAGGGGGTACAACATGTCATAGCACACTGTGTCAGGGTAACAGGGGGTACAACATGTCATAGCATACTGTGTCAGGTTAACAGGGGGTACAACATGTCATAGCATACTGTGTCAGGGTAACAGGGTGTATAACATGAGTGGGGAAGAGTGAGAATTGAACTTCTCAGTCCCCCCCCCCCTCCTATCTTAACTGTGGTCATAAACCCTGCTGGCATTTAGTCTACCTCATTTAATTTAGTCTAGTTTATTTATTCGTCCTTAAATGTTCATACTTGTCATGCTCATACTCTCACCATATTTATATTTATACTATAGATTATATTAATATTCAATCATATTAACAACAGACAATACTGTCATTGCGCTGTTTACCGTTTACTTTCGTTTTAATTCTCTCAACACCGCACATGCACCGTACTCCTTACTCCTTAATTTTAATTTAATTTAATTTAAATTTTGTTTTATGTACCTGTTCTATGCTCCTTCTACATGTGTGATATATGTGTGTGTATATATGTAAATGCTACTGGATGCCAAAAATGTCCCTACGGGGATTAATAATGTATCTATCTATCCATCCATCCATCCATCCATCCATCCATCCATCTATCTATCTATCTATCTATCTATTCATCCATCCATCCATCCATCTATGGACAATGTCTTACTCCATCATGGAGGGCTCCTTGGTCTCCAGGATGTGGTCGGTGAGGATCCAGGGCATGGACATCTCGATGGGGAACTGGATCCTGCGGCCCATGGTCAGCTCCAGGAAGAACTCCCGGAACCAGAGCTGGGACAGATCGCAGCACTGCTGCAGTGCCTCTGGAGGGAGACACAGCAGAGAGCATCGTCCTTGTGAGGAAGCTGGACACGCAAGGTCACAAGCACGCGAGAATACGTCTCGCCAGGCTTCAGGTTACGCGCTTGTAGCTGAACCCGCTGCGGTTCGGACGAATCAGCGTCCTATGAGGAACTACTGGCAGCTACGGCCGTGGTTTAGGTGTGAGGACAGCGAGAAGTGAAACAACGATGGTTAGGGTTAGGGTTAGGGATGCTGTTCTATAGCATCAGTTATATCTGAACCGGAGAGTATTTCTTCATTGAAAGAAGAGCAAAGAACGGCACTGAAGGCTTTTTTCCAATGGAAAAGATAGTTTCACTCGTGTTGTTGTCTTTCCTCTTTAGTGCTCTCCTATTACATTATGGTGGTTTGCTGATCTGATTGTTTGAATTTAGCCAGTGATAATACGGTGATAGACAGATGGTGCGTCCAATCCCCTGCCAAGTATTTTTTGAAAGTGCCCGCCCTTTTCACAAACAGTTTCCAAGGACGACTTCCCAGATGGTTCAGCGTAACAAACCATCTGGCGCGTCGGGTTACCAGGGTCAGGCTCAATCACTATCACTATCGTCATGGACGGAGCCATTTTGTGTGTTATTTTACTTGTATGCACTAGGAAGTGTGTGTGTGTGTGTGTGTGTGTGTGTGTGTGTGTGTGTGCGTGTGTGAGGGTGGTCTGCTCACCGCTGAAGTTGAGCAGGTGGGTGAAGAAGAAGGAGTGCTTGTGGAAGTCTTCGATGGCGAGCACGATGGGCCCGTCCAGGCTGCTGCGCAGCGTCTTCTTGGAGCCGCTCTTGTCTGCTATGAGAGACTCCAGCATGGTGCGCACCATGTACAGCTGGGGAGACACACAGGGATATATATTTATATGTATATATTTATATATATATAGGGCTTGTACATTGCAGCGACCGCTTCACAATGATGTTCAGTAATTAACCGGGACATTATTTGTTATCATGGGGAGACATCGTTGTGTTGAAACTGCCACAGCGTTTTCATTAGCCTAGGTTACGGCATAATTACATTGGTTTGGGATTTGACAGCACTACAACGCTCTTGAATCCTCTCAGTATGGTGGAGTATTGCCAGCCAAAAATCCCATGATGCATTCTGATGTACAACAAGCCCTATAAGACTATGCTGTAATAAAAGCTAATAATAGCTTATTAATCACCACAATATCTCTTGAAGTCAATTTATCTTATTTATTTTTTTATTTTTTTGTATGTTGAAAGTAATCCAGTTGACAGAAATTATCTTTTTGGAAGTTAAATTAACTAATTCATATTTGTAAAAATAAACATACTGGACTTGTACCTTTAGCTCTACATCGGTATAAATAATACTAAACAATGTTTAAGAATTTAGGCTAGGCTATTTTTATGTATTGTATGTATGTTACTTTATGGTTTGCATTTGTTATGTTTGTATATGTATTTGTTGTGTTTGTATTTGTCTATTGTAAATAATTATATTGTTTCGTCTTTGGATAGTTTTGAATCACAGTCATTTTTGTATTGTACTGTATAACTATTGAAGCAAATTAGAACCAAACTGTTCATCATTTATGTTTCATTCATGTTTTATAACAGTTTCATTCAGTCTCCCGTATCCGGCCTGTATGAGTGGGTCAAGTTGTTGCTTGGTTACACCAGCTGGCGATGGGAGTTAATTTCATGAATTCATTACGCCAATATGTGTTGAGTACCAATTATAAGAAAGAACAGAAATCTGTCGCTCAGCACAGAATGAAACTCTGTTTAAATTAAAACAAATCTGACATCTCATGTCAGTAACAAGTAACATGTCAGTGCTTTTGGTCTCTATTAATATGAATATTTAGTCATTTAGCCAACGCTCTGAACCACGAGACATGGACTCATTGAGGAGCAGATAGGGGTTATTAGGCATCTTGGTAGGCTGTGGACATGGGGAATCGAACCCAGGAATCGAAGCCACTACACTATCCTACCATGGGCGGCAGTGGCTCAGGGGGCAGAGCGGGTTGTCCGGCTTTGAGACAAGGCCTCAGAGTGGCCACTGGCCTGAAAAGCGCTACCATTTACCCCTGCTGCAGAGCATACAAAGTAAGAGGGGGTTGATGGGTCCCACCTGGGTGCTGGAGGGTCCCACGGCCCTGCGAGGCACCTTGATGTCGAACCCTCCCTTCGGGTCCTTCTCCCCCCTCAGACAGGGGTCGTTGGGGGGCTCGCGCGCCCCCTCCCAGTCGCAGATGGTCTTGCGGATGGCCTGCAGGACGCTGTGGCCCACACAGAAACAAAAAGGCATCCGCTTATTGTGCACATTTGCTACGATTTCAGTGATGATATTTTTCTGAGGCATGTCATTAAGGAGCGGGTGGCAGGGGTCTTCAGGTAGACTGTGGACATAGGGGACAACGTAAGATAAGATATGATGTACTTCATCGGTACCAGACGAGAAAAGTAGGTAGTTTCCCCGCAGAAAGCGCAGCACAGCAATAACATCGAAGAGAAGAGATTAAAAAGATTAGAACGATAAATAACCAGGTTTCACGGGTAGGTTTCGCACCTCCCTGCTCTCCGGTGGGGTGTTTCTAATACGTACCTGATGAGGACGTTCTTCTTCTTGCGCACAGCCTGCCGCAGGGGCTCCCGCAGGGTCATCTGGGCGAAGTCCTGCAGCGCGGCGTAGATGGTGTTCCTGATGGCCTGGTTGAACACAGACTCCATGCGGCCCATCAGCACCTGCACACACGACATCCACCACCACCACCACCGGGATCAGGGACCTCATCACATTGAGGCAATTCTCATAGGCGCAATGCAAGCAAATGGGAGGTCAAAGGTTACTCAACAGAGGCAGAATGTTGGTAAGTCCCTCTTTGTATGTATTTGATTGACTTATTTTGCCATGTATAATTTGCACATACAAGGAAGAGCGACTCGGTGAGGTCGGTGCATAAAAGACATAAAGCAACACGGTATAACCCTGTTTCGTTTCCGTGGTTCCCCGTGTTACCTGCAGTCCCTTGATCATGGCGATGACCTCCACCAAGGCGAACTTCTCCTCGCTGGTGTAGTTGTAGCGCGTGGCGCGCTCGTACTCCTCGGCGGTGCCGGGGCAGTCTTTGTTGCAGAACTTATCCGTCGGGTGGACCAACTTCCACGAGTACTTTTGGGGGGGGAGGAGAACATGGTCAATGATCAACAGAACCAAGGGATTTGTTTCTGACTTTCAGTTAAAATCCCCAGCCTGGGGTAATGCATTTTGACTCTGCTCTGCTGTTTCTCTGAACTAAACGAAGAACCGAATCGTGCGAATCGCGAGCGTTTTCCAGATGAACACAGTCAAAGTGTATAGATTTGTGAAGACCACACATCAATATAACAGTGAGGTCACTGCGACGACCTGTGTGTGCGCTCATAGTTCCCATATTTTCCGGTCAACAGATGTTGATGCAACACCAGTAGACCACATTTCAGGGGTCTGAACCGGCAACCTCATGATTGGAAGACCGACACTTTAAACGTAAACTAAATTACTCCTTTCTTCTCAAAATGACATTTCATAACTCATAACCGACCCTCAAACAGTACCCACCCCCCCTGCATCCAGAATTGAACTTCCTGCCATCTGGTTCCTGCCTCAGACAACCACTATCCAAAACGAACGGCTATACATTATCTGTCATACCCTCTGCCATTTCATTACTCAACTCTGTAAAGTACAGGTAGCGTCTATCGGCACATCTCCAATCGTTTATACAATAATGTAACTTTTGTACTTCAAGTGTCCGCCTTTACTCCTTTATTCATATATACTCTTATTGTGAGGAGTTATTGTGGAGGGTGTATGTGGAGTGTGTGCTGTTGATGGCTGGTTTACAGCCTCACCTGGCCTGAGTCACACTGATTGGACTCTGGCTGGGTGGGGCTGCACATCTGTGGTGCATGAGCAATCATGGCACCCAGGATAAACCAGCCATCAACACACACACTCCAGGAGGAGCCACAGTCATGGCAGTTGTACCATCAGCTCGGCGAATACCACCAGCCTTAATCTCCGAATAAACACCTTGAACAACATCTACCCGTGTCCTGTGTCGGAGGGCCCCAAGAAAAGCCACTTAGGTGGCGTGTGGCCGGACTAACCCTGCCACAGTTATGTGTGTCTTGTGCGCCCTGTGTTGTCTTTTTTGTATGGCTACTGTGGGAGAACCAAAGCCCCTCTGGGACAAATAAAGTGGCTATCTTGAATGTTGAAACGGCTCAACATTCAAGCTCAAAGCTCACGGCGTCCCGGCATCACGGCTCTACCCACCACTTCCATGACGTGCGTGCTCCACTTGGACAGCAGCTGGAGGCCCCTGAGCGCCAAGTCGAACAGCTCCCGGTACTCCTCGTCCGACTTCTGGCTGTCCAGGCCCGAGCCGGTCACCACCTGTATGGTGTATATATATATATATATATATATATATATATATATGTCTCATAGTCACCTTTAACAACCATTTACCTTTAACCGTCATTTCCCCGCATCTCTATCCACCTACATCCATTTATTTCGCTGTTTTGCTGCTCACACGGCCTCACGACGGCCCCCTAAAATCACTGGGTTGAGCTGTATACTACTAATATTCTCTCCTTCTTTATTGTGTTAAATGTTCCCGATTGTGTTAAATCTTCTAAAATGTAAAGCACTTTGAGCTGCATTCTGTGTATGAAAGGTGCTATACAAATAAAGTTTATTATTATTATGAATATTATTATTAGTATTGTAAACCCTGGCCTGCCGTGACTCACTGCCACAATCTATCTATCCGTCCATCCGCACCTCGCTGTTGCTGTAGCGCGCCAGCTCTGAGATGAAGCGGATGTGGTCCTCGCGAATCTGCACCATCTGCTCGCACAGGTTGTACTGCGGGGAGACGCTGCTCTGGGTGCAGGTCCACCTGCGCAGGTGAGGGGGGGGGGGGGGGGGGGGGGGGAAGGTGGGGTTTCGAATTTAAAATTTAAAGGGATCCACGGGCATTGGGGAACGTACGTACGCATTGCCAAAGCTTGTAAAAAGTAGAATAGGATAACGAAAACAATAGATCATGAGTATGTTATATAGTTATATAGTTTAAAATAACATAACATAACGTTATATAATAAGTACATAGAAACGACAATCTGAAATAAAAATATAAACCGCTAAAAGACAATGCAATACAGTAGAGTGGGAATTATGCTGCTTTAACACCTGAAATTCATTCATCCTGGTATTAAATAAAATGTTATCTTATCTTGAATACCTCCATACGAGGATTGGGGGGGGGGATCTTGGGAGATCTTACTTGGACTTGTTTTCCTCATAGTGGGCGCTGGTCTCGATGTAACGCGACAACTCGATCTGCATGTCTCCGAACAGTGGCACCACCTGGAGCTTGGACACATGGGGAACGTTACACACGCGGCCATGAAAACACAAACTTTTGACCATCCATCCTTCTTGGCGTGAGTGCGAAACACACGACGAGTCGGGGGGCGCGCTCACCTTAAAGAACTTGTCGATCTTGCTCAGGTTGATCCTCTTTTTGGCGTCGAGTTTGTAGATGTTGCTGACGTTTCCGTCCATCAGGTAGAGGCCGAAGCCCATCACCTGGCACACACACACACACACAAATAAGAAGCCGAATAACCGCACAGCTAAGCTAACCTAACCTCCTTTGTCTCTTGCCTTATAAGACATAGGACTTATAAGACATAGGACATAAGACATGTGGGTGGAGGCGGGGGGGGGGGGGGGGGGTGGGTGGGGATTGGGTTTGTCTTTACCTTGAGCAGCATGTGCTTCTCGCTGGGGGTGAGGTACATCTTGTTCTCGTAATAATCGACGCTGATGTTGACGATGTCCGCCAACAGCTCCTCGTATCCGGGGATCACCTCCAGCTGTTGGTGCAGGCACTGTGCGGACGCATACAAGGAGCGTCGCGTTAACATTGAAATACCGTTGATAACAAATATATATATATATATATATATATATGCAGATTATATAGGCTATCTGCATTACAGACTAACTGGAAGTCAAAGTCCGTTATCCTTCATCCTTTATTCTTAAATCACCTGAGTGATGCGGTTGTGGTTGGCCAGGAACATGGAGAGGTTCTGAGACTCCTGGATGGACTGAGGGTCGGCCATCTTCCTCAGGAACTGGGCGGCCCTGAACACGACGGAGGGAGGGAAAACATAAGAGACAAACAATATTTGTTTTTTTGCAGTTTTAGCCATTTGGGGAAATAGTTTGTTATTTAATCCTATGGCAGTATTTTCTAAATCCGACTTACAGTGACATTTTTTTTTTTCTCACATAGATGTATTTACTGCAAGTCACTCTAGATATAAAATGTCTGCTAAATAGTCAAATAAATAGACATGTCATTCATGAACCGGTCGTGGTTAGGCATCTAACCACGACCTGAACCCAGGTTTAGTTTGGCCTGCAACTCAAACCCCCCCCCCCTCCCCCCACTAACCACTACACTATCCTGCTACGTCCATAGCAGACCGCCGGGGACCGCTAACCTACCTTTTGTAGGCGGAGTGGTCGTTCTTGACGCTGCACTTCATGTTTTTGAGCTCGTCGAGGACGGCGAACATGTTGATGAACTTGCCCAGCGTCAGCAGGTACGCCTCCGACACAAAGTCCTTCCGGCGCTCGGCGTGACACAGGCGCTTCACCTCGCTGCAGAAACGCTCGATCGCCTTCCGCTGGGGAGGAGGATTTGGGGTTTGGTTTTTTTTTAAATTCAAGCCATGTTGTAAAAACACAGTGTACAGCGTACACAGGTAATTCATCTTGTACCCTTTGTTGTATAATACACGTGCGCTAGTATTGTGTATTATACTAATGTACATACTTTGTTGTGTGCTATTACACCATTATGCATTACCTGGAAGTACATGAACTTCATGAGCTTGGTCACTTCTGGCTCCAGCACCTCCACTGTCTTCTCATAGATCTCCACTCGGTTGGGCTGCTCGTTGCATTTCACCTAAGGACCACAAGAGGGTGCCATTACACAGCGTGACATTACCATGAGTAAAAGATGCCTTAAGATGCCCTAATTTTTACTCCTGCGTAAAGTGCTCCACGTCGGTTACGGAGAGCCTCTCCGTCGTCTCCGGCTGCATGAAATATTTTTTAAGCGTCCGTCACTCCGTCAACGGACAACGGAGACGGCAAGGGCTGCGATTGGCCATCACCCGCTTCACAAAGACAATCGGTGACATGTTAAGGAAAGTGGCTGACGAGGACCAGGATGACGCGATGCACGACATATACACTTGAACCTATAACTTAAAAGAGACGTGGCAAATTGCACTACATGGTTGTAAATAGTTTGTTTTTAGCAATTACGTTTTTTACTTTTAAAGCATTTCATTTTTTTATTATAATTGATCCCCTTTTAACTATCCCTCTTAACTATTTATCCCTTTTGTACTTCTTTACTTGTGTGAAATGTTTTGCGTATTCCGGCACCACAGAGACGGAGAACTATGAGGGCTCGAGGGGTCTCTGTGGTTACGCCGTTGGATAGCGCAATACGCAGTTGTCGAAGTATAACCACCGCTTTAGATGCGTTAGTTAGTTAATATGTGAAGAGTATCTATATAATTCACTGTTAGTGTACAAAACCCCGCCTGTTCATTTACAATGTGTCAACACATTCATTTTTATATTGACCGATGAATTATGCGTGCGCAAAGGCCCATTTGTCTGAGACTTTTGGCGATAGTTCTCTGCCAGCGATTGTTCATTGAATAATTACTTCTCTCTTCTCTCTAATATTGCATGTTGTGTTCGGCTGTGGGAAAAAGAGAGTCCCGTCATAAGGCTGAAGTGAGCAATGAGAAGAGAGAACTTGTGGGCGTGCGGTCACAGCTATGGTTTGCATGACGTGGCTTATTTCGTGGCACGATAACGATACTTTAGCGGTAACGTTTAGGCTACATGTGCGTGTGTGTGTGCGTGTGTGTGTGTGTTACCTGAGGTATGGCTCTGGAACAGCTCCTCCAGGTGTAAAGCATCACCGCATACTCGTGGCCCTCCTCCAGCATCTCATTCTGTCACATACACACGCACACGCACACGCACACACACACACACACACACACGCACACACACACACACACACACACACGGTAATATTATGCAGGGAAGTTTGGCACGTCATTGAGAACAAGTCTACAGTGAACAGAGGATGAGGGGCTTAGTGCACATTACAGCAGAGGTGAGAGTGCTGCTGTGAACATCTGGGAACATACAGTAGATCAGTGATGCATGTTCAAAGGACGATCCATTATTTATTTGTCAGACCTACAGGACATGTGGACCTCAGGATGCAGGCAAAGGTGCAGAGCTAGTTCATTACAACACACCCTCCCCACAACCTGTCTGTCCTTGTGATTAAAAAAAACCTTGTAATTGACATGTCTCTGAATATTGTAAAACAGCGAAATACTGTAAGTGTACCTTTGTAAAACTAGTACCGTGTCAAGGGTGAATAATCTTCACCGTGTATTTAAATCCCACGTCTTAAACTGCGGAATATGGCTGTAAACGCTATAAACACGCCCGAGCCTTTAGTGGTTTCCTCGTGTCGATCTGAGTTGGTTGAAAATGTTGGCTGAAGGGTAAGTTAGTAAGTTAGTTAGTTGTTGTTTAGGTTTAGCCACCGCCAGTAGCTTGAACCGTGTCAGCGAACCGTTACGCCGCTAATATATAGGCTATATATATTGCGCTTGGAAAAAGTGGTGTGTGTGTCAGTCGGATGTAGAGTAGGATAATTCCCCGGTCCTCGGTGGCTAAAGACAGAAGGTCCTCAGATGTACTCACTGCCCCTCCTTGGGACTTGGGAAATAAAGCCCCCACTTCTCCTTCTCTTCTCTTTGTAGTCACGTCACACACTCCACTCGTCCCGAAAGAGGGAAGAGCTGTGGCCCCTCTGATTCACTATAGTGTGTGTGTGTGTGTGTGTGTGTGTGTGTGATTTGTGATGCCAAAACCTAAAGAAAAGGCCCAAATGATAACTAATCCTTCCACTGAATAACAAAGCTGCCTCTGAGTGTGTGAGGGGAGGCCTGGATCGCATCGCCTTATAACAAACAAGGAGCTAAAACCAACGGTTGTTTACCCAGAATCAGCAATCGGCTTTCCCAGAATGAAAAATGGGGACTTTGTCTTACCATGCTGGAGTGGACCGTGGCTTGCTCAATGTAGCGGGCGATGCCAGTCACAAAGGCGTTCCTGTCCTCAAAGTTGGTGTCAAAATTGGCCTGCAGAAGAATAGGAGGATGATGATGATATTACAATGACCCCAAATGTGTGTGTGTGTGTGTGTGTGTGTGTACCTGGTACATGATGGAGGAGGGAGGGGGCTCGATGCATGGCTGCTGGTCGGGGAGGGGCAGCTCCTCCAGCAGGTCCACGTTGGACAGGGCATCCTCCAGGGTCACATGGGTCGTCATGATGGCAAGGGGTCACTCACACTGCACCCCCCGTCTGACGGACACAAGGGAGAGGGAGAGAGAGAGAGAGAGAGAAGTGTGAGAGACAGAGCGAGAGAGCGAGAGAGCGTGAGAAAGAGAGATAACGGTATATGACAATGGACGGTAATATGGAAACTGATTAAAGCTGTAATTTTATATATATAAATTCTGCAGGCATCAGATATATGAGGTACCGCAAAAATCAGATGAGAAAATGTACT
Source organism: Merluccius polli (assembly GCA_030340625.1). NCBI lineage: Eukaryota > Metazoa > Chordata > Actinopteri > Gadiformes > Merlucciidae > Merluccius > Merluccius polli. Next base: position 134,081 of record JAOPHQ010001739.1, on the reverse strand, counting down.
AGACTTGAGTAACACGGCATTAATGTACTTTTCATCAATGCAGAAACATCAAGCAAACAAAAATAGTATAACGGGGCATAACGTTCCGAAAGTTGTCTAGACTGTGCGGTATTGCGATTCATTTCCTCTTTACTGAGCTCACCTGGAGCTGTGTCTGCATCTGCACACTGGAAACTTCATAAAGACAATCGAGTCCCTAGACAACTTATAACCTAGATGCATGCCGTGACAAAACAATGCCCCTTTTCTGCTAAACATCTTCACAAAAGACAGTGTTGTTAATGAAGTGGAGTCCCTTCTTAAGAGAGATTTAAAGACACTTAATGAAAGATATACCCCCCAAAAAACAGACACAAAACACACATTAATATGAAAAAGTCCTAACCATTAATGCAAAAGGCATATTCTACTAAATATTGTCCATAAAATCCACAAGGAAAACAAATTAAAAAACTGCCACATCCAGGATTCAAAGAAGCAGAGTGCGTGTGTGTGTGTGTGTGTGTCTGTAAAGCGTGTGCACACACACACACACACACACACACACACACACAATATAAAGCATGTGGGTTTCTTGATTAAAAAAAAGTCACACCTACAGGACTCACACTTAAATGAAAAGGAAGGGAGTTACTATTTATTCGTAGCATACTTTCATCTGTGTCCCACATATTTAAAGTAACAAAGCCTTAAAAAAAAAAATGTAGTGAAACTGAAAACACCAGAAAATTCTGCATTAACTTAACTTGCCATAACTATGTTTAGGCTGTATGTAATATGGCTTCATTGTACTGCGCTGGTGCCATTGGTACTCATAAGGAAGCGTGTTTGGTTTGGTGGCACGCTCCCACAGAAGGGGGTTTTGTTGAGCGGACAAACGCACTCAGTGCCGCCGGACCGTCCGTCCCGGCGTCCGTGTTGTGGGACACAGAAGAGACTGAAGTCGGGGCTCTGTGTAAACTTTCCCACAGTGGGGCGGCGGACGCAGCAGTGGACACTGGACAACACTGCGTTTCTCTGTGGATCAGCTCCTTCTGTGCATTCCTAGCAACCAAAGCCACTGGCACTCTCTATACTCTCTATGAGGGCCTGTTGCTCCCACAAAACTAGACTAGAGACACGAGAAAACAACTCTTCTTCTTTTACTATTGCTGTAGTTTACAGGTCAGGTATACCCCCCCCCCGAAAAAAGAGAAACACAAAGTTGGACAGTGAGCAGACCGAGTTCAAAAGTTCACAACACCTCGGTGGGTTTGGGTTTATGGCCCACTGCGCCAACATATCAGAAAATAATAATCCTTGTAAGTGCAAACCTGAGTGGCAATAAAGCGCTTTCTGATTCTGACAAAGGGAAAACAGCATCGTCATGTGAGTTCACTCTTGAACTGTCATTTTGTTCTAAATTTAAGGGAGTGTGTGTGTGTGTGTGTGTGTGTGTGTGTAAAGAGGAGGGGTGTAAGAGAGAGCGGGGGAGAGAGGGAGATGGAGAGAGAGGGAGAGAGGCAGAGACAGAGAGTTTGTGCACAGAGGCTATATTAGCGCTAATAAGTGTGTCAGGTCTGGGTCATACAACTCAATGGGATTTCCCCCTCAGGCCGATCTCTATGATAACGCCATCATCATCATCATCATCATCATCATCATCATCATCATCATCATCGTCTCACTGACGTCCGCTCTTATTGGTCAACACAGAGAGGGTCCAGACACACAGACTCACTGTTCCAGTGTGATCTATGTGGGGCTGCTAGCTACAGTGTGTGTGTGTGTGTGTGTCTGTGTGCGTGTGTGTGTGTGTGTGTTGTGTGTGTGTGCTTGTGTGTGCGCGTGTGTGTGGTCGTCGGGACCCCGGCTGAGGAATTTGTGGTCGGGGGTGTGGGGGGGGAATAGTTGTCATTCAGACCGTGTGCGACAAAACAGACACACTCACCAAAAAAAAACAACCAAAAAAACACAACTGCTTTTGTCCCATGATCCCTAATGATGTCATCATAACCCCCATTTTTACCCCCCCAAAAAAACAAAAACAAAACAACAGCAACAACAACAAACAAACAAAACAACACAACACAACCACGCTAAGTATTTCCATAAAGAAATAACACATACGCTACCACAGCGAACAATAAAGACACAACAACGCGTGCCTGCATAGCAAACATACACACACAGCCCACCCTATGAATGGATGATGGTAGCCCCCCCCCCCCCCCCCCCCCCCACGGTCACGTGACCACTTTTTAAAAAAAAACCCTCGTATCAAACGATGAACACGTTAAAACAGCGACGATGAACACGTTAAAACAGGACGACAGGACCACAGCACAGTGGGGGGGCCCCGATATCCCGACTCTGTCACGGGGCCCCGAATCCGTAGCGCCGCCCCTGGAAGCCTCCATTACATCACCGGTCCGTAGCGCCGCGCAGCACGTCTCACATCTCACGTCTCCTCCCGTCTCACGTTTCACACCGACGACGACCAGAACCAGAACCAGAACCCAGAACCCAGAACCAGGACCAGGACTAGACCCACATTAACACCCCCCCCACACACACACACACACACACACACCAGGCCCATCTAGGCGTAGTCTGCATACACGCACTGAAACGGAAGTAGGTGAACCTGCTGATCATCCGCCGTCACGACCAACGGACGCGATTCAAACAAACAATACATATATATAGATATCTATATCTATCTATATATATAGATAAATATAGATATATATATATAAATATAGATATACGGGGATTACGGTATTCATGGTTGAAGGAGTAAAGTGATGGTTTGATGTCTTCTCCCGGCGACCAGAGATGAACCGCATTATGGGATGGAAACGTCCTTCCGACATGAAATATTTATATTTATATACATATATAGGCCTATATATATATATATATATATATATATATATATATATATATATATATATATATATATATAGGCTACATACATCTCTCTCTCTCTCTCTCTCTCTTTCTATATATATATATATATATATATATATATATATATATATATATATATATATATATATATATATATATATATATATATATGGTATATGTGGAGATGTGGAGATGTAGTAGGCTGATAGTTACAGGAGAGCAGGCTGGTCTCCACCTCCACCCCACCCATCATCTCCCCCATCCCCCCCCCCCCCCCCCCCCCCCATCATGGAGCCGCTAACGGGTCCATGATGGGGACAGACGGAGACGCACCGCCGCGCGCCATAGGACGACAAGAACACCCCCCCCCCCCACACACACACACACACACACACACACAATCCCCCCCGTCCGCCATGCGGGGCCATAATAATACCCGCGACAAAGGCGACAAAAACACCATCATCACCATCACAACCATCACCATCGCTACCACTATCATCATCACCTTCATCACCATCATCATCCTCCTACCTGTTAGTGCATGTCCGTCCTGCAGACTGCGGGCGGACGGACGTCGAGCGACGGCGGAGCCTAACGGGTTATAGGTGAGGTAGGCTGTCTCCCTCTCTCTCTCTCTCTCTCTCTCCCCCCCCCCCCCCCCCCCCCCCCCCCCCTCTCTCTCTCTCTCTTCCCCTGTCTCTCTCTCTCTCTCTCTCTCGCTTTTTTGTGTCTCTCTCTCTCTCTCTTTTTCTCTCTCTCTCGCTCTCTCTCTGTCTCTCTCGCTTGTTTTCTCTCTCTCTCTCCCCCTTTTTTGCGCGACTGATGCCGTGGTTTTCGTGCGGTGCCGCCGATCAGCTAATCCACCCCCCACCCACCACACACACGCGCACACACACACACACACACAAAGAGACAGAAAATGGCTGCAAAGTGCACCGCCTTAAAGAGACAGTGCGCCATAAACCGTGCGGATTATTATAGGACGCTTTTATTATCATAAATACAAATACAATAAAATAAAAGGACGTGTGTGTCTAACTAACCAGTGTTTCCATCATCACGTCCTCTCCCAGTATGTGGTGGTTATAGTGGAGGCGTCCATAACGTGACGTGGTGGACGTGAGTGCATTTGCTTGAAACAACCACACACACACGTCGGACTATTCATTTTAATCACTTAAAACGTGTTTTTGTCAAATAATAATAATAATAATATTAATAATACATCAATTGCGGTGTGACATTGATTGATTATGGGTGGAGATGATTGGGTTTCAGTCACCACTTCTTTAACACACACCCATGGTGGTTTTCATTCATACTATGTAGGCTATTAACCGTATGTGTGTATTACGTGCATGTTAGACGATACATTTCTTCACATTGTAGTGGCACTAAAATAAAAATAAAAAACACACACACACAACAAAACACACATGAAAGCGACAGCAATTTACAGTAAAACACTGCATTTTAAAAAAACAGTAATTGAGGAGCATTGAAAGTGGTGCGTGCGCGCCCCCTAGGGGTCAAACACACACACTACACCACTGGCAGGAGATTCACAGCCTGGAGATCATAAGTAATTACACACGGTTGCACACATTACAGTAAACCGACCCTGTATATAAATCAATAAATAAATTACTATACATTTTCTCAGTGATTATTTGATAACAAAATGCATCATTGTTGTTTTTAGAGGTGTAGGAGAGAGGCCAACTCGTGCAGCAGGACGGCAAAGGACGGACGGTCGACTGGGCTCTGGAGATGAGAAAGAGACACAACCCAGTCGTTATTGTCGAGTCGTTCGTGTGTTCCCTCACATGAACGCTGTCTATCTCAATGTGGTATGAACGCCGCCGGGGGTTAGGGGTTTGATTCTCACTCGCCATCGAATGGTGTGCACGCCATCAAATGGCCTACATACATAGAGCAGAAGAGTCTCATGGTTAGGCGTTGTTGGACTCCCAGCCAAAAGAAAAATCTGGGTTCAATCCCCAATGTCTGCAGTCAACATGTAGTCATCCCTAACCCCCTACCCGCTCATTAATGGCATCTAACATTAAAAAAAAAGGTTAACATATCTTCCCTCTTCCCTACCTCTCTCCAGCACCACTCCATCAGCAGGTAGACCGTATCCGGCGCCAGGCGAGGCTTCAGTAACCTCAGGCCCGAGTTCAGGGACTCCACCACCTCAGTGTTGGTGCTGTGCTCATAGGGGATGCGGCCCTCCATGTACACCTCCCACATTAACACACCTAGAGGGACGCGCACACGGACAGATAGATGGACGGACGCGCAGACAGATGGATGGACAGGCAGACAGATAGATAGATAGATAGATAGATAGATAGATAGATAGATAGATAGATAGATAGATAGATAGATAGATAGATAGATAGATAGATAGATAGATAGACATACCAAAGGACCAGATGTCCGACTTGCTGCTGAACTTCGAGTATTTGATGACCTCCGGTGCCGACCACTTGATGGGGAACTTGGAGCCCAGTGAGCTAGTATACAGGTCATCCAGAATGTACCTGCAGCATGCACAGATGCAGACACACACACACACACACACACACACATAAATAGAAAAGATAAATAGAAAAGATGTTCCTTTTTGAGGAACAACACAATTGAAAAACACTGTTGCCAGTGAGTTAAATCTGCTTTCAGGAGAAACACACCTAGCCATGCCGAAGTCAGACACCTTGACCTCGTTGTTCTTGGACACCAGGCAGTTCCTGGCGGCCTAGAGGAGAAGGACAAGGCGGACCGGGAAAATCAACAGACGACAACAACAAGGGCGACAGCTATATTGTTCTTCAAGCTGCTGTAAATTAGAGCTATGATAACGCTGTGTGTGTGTGTGTGCATATGATTGACACGCAAGATTGATTCACTGAACCAATCAGGGCCCTGATTGGTCAGAAATGAGAACGGAGCTGTGGACACTCCCAGTCGGGAGATCCTAAATCTTGATTTTGGGTGTACCAGATCTCTGTGGATGATCTTCGAACTCTCCAGGTAGGCCATTGCCTCGCTGACGTCCAGACACATCCCCAGCAGGGTGGCCGGGGTCAGCTGACCCTTCCTGGCTCTCAGGTAGTCGGACAGGCAGCCGTTTTCCAACAGCTCCAGCACCAGACACGGCGGCCTGCGCTGGGTGCACACGCCGTACAGCTGCACCAGCTTACAGTGGGACAGCTTCCTGTTAACACACACACACACACACGCAAAAACACACGCATGCAAACACACGCACGGACGCACGCGTTCAAATGCATGTACACACACACACACACACACCCAAATACACACGTTCCCGTACGCACACAAACATACACATACACACACACGCACATACAATCAATATTAGAGCAAACTACCAACATTGTAAGTTCTGCACGACCAGGTTTGAAAAAAAATGAGTGGAGATTGTGCAGATTAGCACACACACACACACACACACACACACACACACACATACACACATAGTACACACACACACACACACACACACACACACAGTACACAGGCCCAAAGTTAACTGATAGAAATGACGACCGCAAGGTCTACTAACGTCAAAACCTTGGCTTCCTCAATGAACTCGTCCTCCGACATCGCTTCCTCCCTCACTATCTTCACCGCCACCTTCATCTCCCTCCATCTGGCCTCCAGCACCATGCCAAACTGACCGCTGCCCAGCTCCTCCCCCAGGACCAGCTCCCTGGGGTCCACCTCCCACTGGGCTGCTTTACAAGGGAGAAACCGGGCATTCAGCGAATCGGTGACTCCGATCGGATTCAGATCGGCGGTTCAGAGCATTGGATCGGTTTTTAGTTACTGTTTGTTGTTGTTGTTGTTAATGTTGTTGTTCATGGTTACACGTCGTTTTGGGTTACATCACCTACTATTAAAGCTAAACTAAAGATATGAAGTTTTGTAGATTACATGATCCCTCTCACATGTACAGACTCATGCTTTCTGAAGCAGATCTCGGTTGCATGACGTGGTTACGACACACTGGGTTTTGATCACATCATACTACTGTGTACTCCATTGCTATCTATAGATAAGTAGTTCTACCTCACTACATGGCTGTTAAATCATTATTTTCTAAGCTTGAAAAAAATGATTTCAATAATTAATACAAAATCAAACAAATGTTTTGTTTAGATTTGGATTATGGCAATTGATATGTCTGGTATGAACACATCCAGATGGAAAGACACATATATAAACACAAATATAAACTATTGTGTCGACTCTGTGTGGCATGGCATTGATTGAAACGTCTTGTAAGTACACGAAAGTAAAAGTACGATGAAAAAGTGAAACTGAAACTACATTCATAATGAGTTCCTGCGGACACATTTCTGACCTTCGTTGAGACAGAAAGGGTTGCTGGTGAAGATTCTGTTTTGGGAGACCGGCCGTCTTAGACGTGTGATGAGACCTGTAAATATTAGCACACCAAAACCATGAATTTCATGACCAGATGACCAGAATAAAGCCACACACACATGTGCATGCAATACCACTGTGATATAGTCACAGAATTATTGAGTACAGTAAAAAGAGTAAAAAACAAGTACATACCATAACATAACAAATTCATGTCAAGTATTTTATGAAGTTCCATAATCGTACGTACATTAGGAAAATAAAATGACTGTACATGATGGAAACACATTCCGCAGCTCGCTGGCTTACCTGCAGCATTTAGTTTATGGTAATTAATGAGCTGGGGGATATTGTTGAAGAGGTGCTTCTCTGCCAAGTAAAACATTTTCTCTCCTTCTGCCTGGACCTCTTTAATCTGATAGTGTTTCACTCTGGGATTACTCAACCCATTAGACCTGAATGTGGATAAGAACAATACACTTTCGTTGTATTATATAGTAATATAGTAAGTATAGTAATGCATTTTCATTAAACCTAAATGTGAAATAAAGTGAAGTGCATATGACATCTAACATTACCTATACAGGTTTGAGAGAAATAATCAACATTTATTTAAATCTATCGCTTACTGACGGCGTGACACCCACATTTCCCATAGGCTACAAGTACATTGTATATCTCAAAATGCAACGAAAGCAACGTGTATCTTAGTGAGATAATGATACACATTATTTCACAGAGCACAGATAGTGAGGCGTGGGGGTGAAGAGGAGGCAGGAGAGCGGTTACCCCATTGCTTTGGTGAACAGTGACACGGTGTAGAGGCCCGCTTGTCTGGAGTCCCGCATCATGAAGCCGCCTTCCCTCCCCTGAGCAACACATCCATCATTTCATTCACAGCACCGCTGCAGCAGCCAGCAGGTATCATTGTGGCTTAAGCAGCAGCGTCACACGGGAGGGGGTGCCGTTATACCGAATACCAGCACAGCCGTGCTGATATTCGGTATAACGGCACGACCAGCGAGACCTCAAGTCTGTTGCCAGGCAACACGTAGACATTTTCCTGAACACTTTGTGTAGGTCTACACGTCTGATTGGACGAGAGGCATCCCATGAGTGCTGATATTTAGGATAACAGCGCTGGGACTTTTATCTCTACGTGTATCCCTCCGCTTTAATGCTGTTCTAGCATTAACAGATACAAGGAGCCGGACCGCGCTAACAGGAAATATTGATGTGTTGCTTGGCAACGCAGAGGTATTTGTGTTGGCGGAGCCAGATAAACGATTCAATAAACAAACAAATCATCACACTGGAGGTTGTGGTGTTACTACTCAATATGGCATCGGGAGAGTGTCCGGGGGCAGCAGCCAATGGGGGGACACCAAATGATGACCTTTAAAATATTTGTCATATTTTCTACATGTAAATTATTAACTGGAAGAGATGGAAACTATTGGGTATTACTTTAACATTTAGAAGTTAAGTGGGTGTGTGACACATGAAAATACAACAAAAAACAAGAAAAACAATCACGGCACGGAGATATATATATATATATATATATATATATATATATATATATATATATATATATATATATATATATATATATATATAGAGAGAGAGAGAGAGAGAGAGAGAGAGAGAGAGAGAGAGAGAGAGAGAGAGAGAGAGAGAGAGAGAGATTTGAGTAAATGGTCTTCATAGCCAAATACATTTTCTTTTTTTGGGGGGGTCACCCTAGGGGGGGGGGTCACCCTAGGGCACCACACTGTGTTAATCCGAGCCTGGTTATTATACCGAATACCCGCACTCCCTCTCCTGGGATGTATGGCGGAGTGATGCATGCATAGTTAAATAATGGAACGCCTCTTGTCCAACTAACTGTTGTATAATATTGTATAGGCCTGCTACTGCACAAAAACAATAGTCACATTATGTGGGAAATGCTTAAATTTACGTCTGACATTGGAATTGAAAACATCATACTGCAATAGATGTTATGACAGGAAGTTTGAGTGCAAATAGTGTGGTTTTGAGCGTCTTTTTCGACATGCGTTTTGGATGCATTGTGCAAAGGAGGCCACATTTGCACTGCGTTGTGACAAATCACATTAAAACTGTTCCCTTCACTGCGTATCTGGCGGTCTATTGGGCTCATTTAGCTAGATGGATATCGGCGGAGATTGGTGTTGCTCTTAAACTTGTTTTACCTCGTTTATCAGGAGCTCCTCCGCTTGCACTCGAGTTATGTGCTTGTTGTACCATCTGTGAGAAAGCGGTCATGTTTAAGTAAAGCGGTCCGTTTGTTACGGGGGCATTATTGTAGTGAAACCATTTACATACGTGAGTGGAGAGTTGTGTATCTGTAACTCAATCTTACACATTTGAGAATGTGTCAAACGTAGATAGATCGTAAATGCGTACACCATGGGCTATTCAACTACTTTCCTATGAGGGCCAGATTATTGAAATTGAAAATTAAGGAGTAATTATCGCATTTATGCACTTACATGTGAACATAAAAAACAACGCTATATCCTTAATACAGGGTTTATTCACTATTTGTTTATCTTAAACAAAATAGGGCAGTCAGTTCATATATTTTTGATATGGACCTGTGTTATTCTTCATGTATTATTTGTTTCAATAAATCACTTCACCTCAAAAGATACATTTAAAACTGAGTACTCTTATTATTCATTTCATTCATATTATTCAAATTAACAATCATAATAAATGGCCTCAGCCATAAATCAATCTAGCAATAACTGATCATTTAATTAACATTCAACAGAAATGGCCAGACGTATCAATACATCCAGCAACAAGTGATCATGGTATTAACATTCAACAGGAGTCCAAGCACATCTTCTCAAAGCCTCCATCAGAGGACGGTCCATACATGCACCACCATGCTGCATCGCATGCACCACCATGCTGCATCGCATGCACCACCATGCTGCATCGCATGCACCACCATGCTGCATCGCATGCACCACCATGCTGCATCTGTGGTCTGTTGGCCTATCACCAGCCAGCGAAATCACCTCTCCAAAAGGGTTTCAAATACATGAGACAGGTAAAACTAACCTGTCTAACCCCAGCTCCCGTTCCCTGTTAGCGGGTGAACAATCCAACGCTTGGTGAATTCTGCTTCACAACGTTAGGGAGAGCCGACATCGAAGGATCGAAATACAACATGTAATACAACATGTCGGACATTGGTATTTTCCGGAGAGACGAAATGATGTTCTTCTTCACCTTCTCATCGGTCACCGCATCTTCAAGGACAGCTGGCGTCATTCACTGTTTCACAATCTGTGAAGGGTTTCCACCAAGAAGCAAGCAACACAGTGGGAGGCTATGGTACTCCTCACTTGTTCCCAACAGGACCGGGCCTTTATAGCTGTGGGTACAGGACCGGGCCGTTATAGCTGTTGGTACAGAATCGGGCCGTTACAGCTACCCTCTGTTGGTACAGGACCGGGACATTATAGCTGTTGGTACAGGACCGGGCCTTTATAGCCGTTGGTACAGGACCGGGCCGTTATAGCTGTTGGTACAGGACCGGGCCGTTATAGCTGTTGGTACAGGACCGGGCCGTTATAGCCGTTGGTACAGGACCGGGCCGTTATAGCCGTTGGTACAGGACCGGGCCGTTATAGCCGTTGGTACAGGACCGGGCCGTTATAGCCGTTGGTACAGGACCGGGCCGTTATAGCCGTTGGTGCAGGACCGGGCCGTTATATCTACCCTCTTTGGTAATTCACTGTATAGAGGCTCTTCATCGGATCATATGTCCCAATGAAGTTCGAGGTGACACGTGATGCGGCACCTTCTCACGTTGTGTTCTCTTGTTACTGCGATGGCCTCGCTGCAGATCAAACATGTGGGCTTGGGTCCCACCTTACTAAAATAGATATTTCACAGTCCACTCCTCGAAAGCTTTTTATTTTAGCACTCGAAAGTGCAACAGCAGAGACCGACGTTGTCAGGCGCGCACAGAGAGCGTGCCGGATCATGGGGGCAGGACAAAGCAGATAAAATGGTTTCCTACTGGCTCTCATTCTTGCTCAGAAATAGCTTTTTTTCCTCTGGGAAAATTGATTTGATTAGTGGAGATGTGTCTGTGTGTGGAGATGTGTCTGTGTGTTGTGGAGATGTGTCTGTGTGTGTGGAGATGTGTCTGTGTGTAGTGGAGATGTGTCTGTGTGTGGAGATGTGTCTGTGTGTGGAGATGTGTCTGTGTGTGGAGATGTGTCTGTGTGTGGAGATGTGTCTGTGTGTAGTGGAGATGTGTCTGTGTGTGGAGATGTGTCTGTGTGTGGAGATGTGTCTGTGTGTGGAGATGTGTCTGTGTGTGGAGATGTGTCTGTGTGTGTGGAGATGTGTCTGTGTGTGGAGATGTGTCTGTGTGTGTGGAGATGTGTCTGTGTGTGGAGATGTGTCTGTGTGTGTGGAGATGTGTCTGTGTGTAGTGGAGATGTGTCTGTGCGTAGTGGAGATGTGTCTGTGTGTAGTGGAGATGTGTCTGTGTGTATGTGGAGATGTGTCTGTCTGTGGAGATGTGTCTGTGTGTGTGGAGATGTGTCTGTGTGTAGTGGAGATGTGTCTGTGTGTAGTGGAGATGTGTCTGTGTGTAGTGGAGATGTGTCTGTGTAGTGGAGATGTGTCTGTGTTTGTGTGGAGATGTGTCTGTGTGTGGAGATGTGTCTGTGTGTAGTGGAGATGTGTCTGTGTGTGGAGATGTGTCTGTGTGTAGTGGAGATGTGTCTGTGTGTGGAGATGTGTCTGTGTGTGGAGATGTGTCTGTGTGTGGAGATGTGTCTGTGTGTAGTGGAGATGTGTCTGTGTGTGGAGATGTGTCTGTGTGTGTGGAGACACACTGTGGCGTTATACGATAAGCAATCTCGGAACCCAATTGGCTACCGTCTGGCGACGACTGAGCCTCCGAGGGGCCAAGGGCCGATATTTCTGGGTGGAGCCAGCAGATATCCGGGGGGGGGGGGGGGGGGGGGGGGGTCGCATGATTTAGACTTGACGGTTTTGGTTGAGTATGTGGGGAGTTTTTCGGTCGCAATTGGTTTGCACAATTTTAAAAGTGGTGGGGACAAAATTCAAATTAGAAATAGTGGCGGGGACATGTCCCCCCCCGTCCCCCCCGTCATCTACGCCTATGTCCGCTTCCCGAGGGAGGGTTACGCTTCTTGGACACTTCTTATAGTCTAACGCCACGTCCCCCCTCCTTCCTAAGACGATTTTGGTCTATGCATTTACGGATCTATGTTTTTACACATTTTACACGACCGATTACGCACACACACGGATTGAGTCACAGATACACAACTCTCCACTCACTCATTTGTAAATAGTTTTTCTACAAGGATGCCCCCATCATTTGTCCATTTAGTTTGAAAGATGAATAAAATAAAGTGCTGGAACTCACTCAAATCTGTCAAAGTTTCTGCTCTGTTTTTCAGCAATGTAGGTGGAGGGAACTACACCTGTGTTCCTTTTTTAGAGACGGGGGAAAATAACACACTCAGTTAAGATGTGCCTCGATTATAGAAAGAGAGAGATGTGGTGATTTGGGGTTTCAGTTGTTACCCCATCGTGTCTTGTATGGTCCACCAGTCGGGGCAGGAGCTGTCGATCATGATGTACTCCTGGTCCATGTGGAGCGGCAGGTCATCCTGGCCAATCGGTGAGTAGTCCTGGATGGCAACAACCAGCCGCTCTCCGGGCAGGTGTGGAAACACCTGGGAGGGAGGGAGGGAGGGAGGGAGGGAGGGAGGGAGGGAGGGAGGGAGGAAAGGAAAGGTAAGAAAGAAAGAAAGAAAGAAAGAAGAAAGAAAGAAAGAAAGAAAGAAGGAAAGAAAGAAAGAAAGAAAGGAAGAAAGAAAGAATGAAAGAAGGAAAGAAAGAACGAAAGAAAGAAAAGAAGAAGGAAAGAAAGAAGGAAAGAAAGAAAGAAAGGAAGAAAGAAAGAAGGAAAGAAAGAACGAAAGAAAGAAAAGAAAAACGAAAGAAAGAACGAAAGAAAGGAAGAAAGAAAGAAAGAAAGAAAGAAAAAATGAAAGAAAGAACGAAAGAAAGAACAAAAGAAAGAAAGGAAGAAAGGAAGAAAGAAAGAACAAAAGAAAGAAAAAGAAAGAAAGAAAGAAAGAAAGAAAGACAGAAAGAACGAACGAACGAAAGAACAAAAGAACGAACGAACGAAAGAAAGAACGAAAGAAAGAACGAAAGAAAGAAAGAAAGAAAGAAAGAAAGAAAGAAAGAAAGAAAGAAAGAAAGAAAGAAAGAAAAGCAAGGGGAAAAAAGCAAAGAAAGGAGAGACAATTAACTTTATCATTTGAGAACATTGAAACGGTACACTTGAGTTGGATATTGGTTAAGAATTACGATTGTGTACCGAATTTGGGGATTGCGGTGTTCTGGGAAGACGCTTTGTACCTGTGGAGTGACACACGACGGAATCAGACTCTGTTGGTTGAATATCAATGTAATATCGACCACCACGGTTTTAGAGGATATTTTAACAATGGCAACAACAAAAAAATAGCTCATAATAAACAATAAAATATAGCCGTAATGTGGATTTCAAAGTACCGTCTTCAGCAAAGCAAAGTGCTGGTAAAAACCAAGGAAGAACGTAGGAAAACTGGGGATTACAAACCATTCATTTCTGGACTGTACTGCTTGCACCCTGCGGCCAGTTTTTCTGTCTGATGGCAGCATTGCCATCGCCCCTCCAGCCAGAAATTGGTATGGTATTTTACCACCAAGTTATTATGCTTTATCTCTGTATCAGGAGAACACAGAGAATCGCAGTTGAGTCAAAATGATGGCAAAGCCACGCCACAGTAGAGCACCATGAGATCATGTTTGGACCAGAATCCATGTTTAGCCGAAACGCTGCGTACCCTCTTTGAGGGCCCCAACCCATCTCAGACGACAATAGTTATCTGGAGCAAAAATGTAGAGGTGAAGGTTGTCATGAAAGACCTGCGGAGACATTTATGGATCACAACCCCATACACGTGTTACGTTTACGCGATGTTACGTCAGCACTTATCGATTTGTTGTTTTCTGTGAAATTAATTGGACTAACTTACCTGAAAAGGATACTTGTTGTTGCATGGTATGGGGATATTGGTACATACAATCTCTGCACAACTTATTCTCGACAGCGGGATACATCCTTTCAGAGTAGGCTTTTTCTAAAACAACAAAGAGTTACTTTTATCACATGGTCCGCTCTTTTTTAAGCTGACATTTTACAGTTTGAATGGAGATCTAATGTAAAAGAAAATGTAAATGAATGTATACGTACCCCAGGTCGCTGTTCAAAATAGCTCAAGGACTGAGTGTCTAAGACAAACAATCTCTCCTTATAGTTGCATGGAGATGTCCTTCTCTTTTGCTGGGACCTTTTGATCATGATTCCTTTTAAGACGACGATGGCGTCCATCGTGAACTGGTATTTAACCAACTGAAAGGAAAACAGAACATGTAAACGTCGTCGGGGGGAGAAACAGGGACTATGAAGGAGAAAGCAATCGTTATGAGAACGATAAATGTTGTGTGGGTTTCCGGCATATATTCTCAAACCACATCCTGGAGTTAGGTGAGCAATGCAATGACAGTCACAACACATGTTGACAACCACACACACACACACACACACACACACACACACACACACATAGGCATCCTTCATTCTAAGAAGTCATTTTTTGTTGAAACTCATATCATACATATCTGCTGTCATAGTTGTTTACAACCAAAATCATGTTGTAGGTCTTCCTCCATATCTGGTGTGCGAATCAGCAACTGCTTTATTTATCAGTTAACCGGCAGGTTATGTAAAGCACATTAATAAGATTCTAGCCAATCAGAATGTAGACACGCTCAGACCGGCTATGGCGGACCGTCCGAACCACCAAGGCGAGCCCGGGCTAAGAGGACCCGTCAGGCCGAAGAGCGCGTTGGCACGAAGAACCATCAAGTTTACTAAAAAAGAGCACATGGAGAGAGTTTTGCTCTGTAGATATGTAAAGGAGTAGATGGAGATGATGTTTGGACAATGTTCAAAAAGATGAGTGGGAAAAGGAAGTATAGGAAGATTCCCATGCTATTGAATGGGGAAGTTTTGGCAATAAATAAAGCTGATATAGCTCAGGCCTTTGCTGATGTTCATAGCGGGAATCATCCTGATGATCTACACAAGCAGCGGAAGGATGAAATAATAAAAAATGATGGAGATGTAAGTCAAAAGATAGAGGAAAATGAGTCGGCCATAGATATAGATTTTAAGTTTCAAATGAACTGTCGAGTTGCAAATAGTTTTACAAGATACATAGGTGAACTCATACACTTGAGCATAAAGGAATCAAGTTTAGTTTTATCTAACATCATTTTTATGAAATTAGATAGAGCTATAAGGCCATCTTATATGCAGAAGATGGAGCAATTTGGGCGGGGGTGTCAGAATAACGCATACGTAATATAGATAATATTCAAGTGCTAAATAGGTTGAACAATGAACAATGATTGGGGGTTTATGACTGGCTTATTGGGCACAGGAGGAGAAGAGGTAGGGGAGGCCAGGAGAGCACCATTTAATGTGTATCAATCAATCAGGAACAGCATGGGATGATGTTGTGGTTGTTAAAGCCCCTGCGATACACACTCCGGTGCGATAGGTGGCGCTGTGGCCCTTTTGACGCGTGGCGCTGCGCCCCTTTACGCTGGTTTGAGAGCCGCCAATAAACCAAGGAAGAAGAAGAAGATCATATGTTGTCAAGTCGGCGTTAGCTAGCTAATGCTGGGCCCCAGCCGTGGATATTGTTCATTAAACCTATAATAAGTAAGTCGGCGACAGCGGTTCCTCTCATAGGTGATTTTTTTTTAACTTTTCGTTTCATATTCTGTTGATACGCTGGAGAGCATATGTGTGCGTCTCTTTAAGATGTGGTGGGTTTGTCCATCGTTAGCCCCGGCTAAGCTAATGATACATTAGCCAACGCAAGCGTCGTACGTTCATTCTTTTTTTTTTTTTTTTAGGAATGTCTTCAAGTTATCTTAATGTGTTTGTTTAATTCATATGTTGCGATTATTTGCGTAAAAACGGTTAAGATTGCAGATTACAGTAGCCGGCTAATGCTAACCGGCTACGTCAACAGGTTATAGCTCTTTCTACAAGGTAGGCTGGATGGTGATTCCTTCAGTGAGCAACATGTGAAGTTGGGAGGATGTGGTTTGTGAATATGACCCAGAAAATGTGGAAATGAAGGCAGTAAACTTTCAGCAACGCCCTACCCCCTTTGCTAAGCCTATGTATGATTTTTTGACAGAACTCAAAGTGCAATATAAATATAGCCATAACTAACCAAACACCGCTGTTAACATCTTCAATCTCCTTTTAGGTCGCCACCATGGGTGAACCGCAGCAGGTGAGCGCCCTGCCTCCACCGCCGGTGCAGTACATAAAGGAGTACACAGATGACAACGTCCGCAAGGGTCTGGCGCCCAAACCCCCTCCGCCCATCAAGGACAGCTACATGATGTTTGGCAACCAGTTCCAGTGCGACGACCTCATCATCCGGCCCCTGGAGAGCCAGGGCATCGAGCGGCTCCACCCCATGCAGTTCGATCACAAGCGGGAGCTGAAAAAGCTCAACATGTCCATACTGGTGAACTTCCTGGACCTGCTCGACATTCTCATCAGAAGCCCCGGCAGCCTGAAGCGCGAGGAGAAGCTGGAGGACATCAAGCTGCTGTTTGTTCACATGCACCACCTCATCAATGAGTACAGACCGCACCAGGCCAGAGAGACCCTGAGGGTGATGATGGAGGTGCAGAAGAGACAGAGGCTGGAGACGGCCGAGCGCTTCCAGAAACACCTCGAGAGGGTGGTCGAGATGATCCAGGGCTGCCGGGCCTCCCTGCCTGATGACTTGCCCCAAGTAGAGGGCCCAAATGGGGTAGGGGAGGGATCAAAGAATGGGTCTGCTGTAGTGGGTGGCTCTGGCCAGGCACCCAGACTAACATCCGAAACTATGGACGTAGAAGAGGCAGGGGCGAGTTCTGTGGCCGCTAGCCAGCAGGACAAGAGAACGACAGCCTCCAAGGTGGACAAAGTGTGGGACAAGGATGCCGCTATGTGCAGTATCATAGACGAGATTGCTTGAATCTTGTGTTGATTGGCTGTGTGTGAGGACTGCTCTGTTTCCTGTGTTTGTGTCTGTATATAGTCTTATTTTCCTCTTTGTTGTTACTGTTTTTTTTAAATAATGTTAGAGGTTTCCCAGTTATCATGTAAAACATACTGTAATATTTTGAGACATTTTGGTAGATGAGACGCAAGGCTTCATGGCTGTAAAATGGTTTAATTTCCTGGCAACAAGTCAACAATAAGTTAATTTGTAAATGATACCACAGTTCTGCTATGCTGATTTTTATTGAAAGGCATTTCTGTTCGAGCCCCTTCAGTTGAAATGTAAAGGAGCTCTTAAAATATAACCAGCTAATTAAGTGGTTGGATCCCTCCAAAGAGCATCTACATTAACATTTGTACACATTGTCCCTGTCATTATAGTTTTACTGGGTTGATTTTGTACATCAAATCGGCCACATGACGTCCATGTAGTTGGACTGCAGTCTATAATCCTTGGGGTTCAATACATAGTTTTGTTCTACAACATAACACCTCAATGCAAATGATCTGATGCACCCGTCTAAACACAGTAGCATGAAGCAATTACAAAAGTAAAGTCTAATTTAATCCTTGTCCTTGTGAGAACTGTTAATGTCTGCCTTCTGCCCTGATTTGCTTTATTTTTCTGTTAATTGAAATGCTAATAAAAGAAAAACACTGCAACTGCTCTGAAACATTGTACACATGAAATATTGCCTATAAACCATTGCTGTCTGTCAATGGCAGGTGTTAGAAAATGTTGCGTGCAACAGAAGGCTCACTTCAGCAAGCATAGGCTCGCTTCTCACGATGCTTTCAACCAACTTTAGTTGGTTAAACCATAGGTGAAACTGATTTGCAAGGTGTCAAACCCAGCTTTGCAACAAAGCAGCAGTTTGCAAAGCTCTCCACTTTGTGCAACTAGGTTCACACAAATGACCTCGGGTGACACCAAACTCCCATATACGCAGTATAATTTCAACCGATTTCCACTCTCCATGTCACACTGATGTCACAAGGTGGCAACAGAGCCATTTATTTATGTATTCATTGGTATATGTATTGTCTTTGAAGGTGAGAACGTGAGTGAGAACCACACCGGAGGCTCATTGGATCAAGCTCCTTGAATAGAGATGAGTGAGTCTCTCGTTTGAGGATCAAGTCCTTCACCATATCAACGGTGCCCTCCAGCATATCAATAAGCAGGATGCACTTCCTATTCTCTTGGGCAGCCATTATGACTCAGAGCAGCCAGAGTCAGGAGAGAAAGCAATATGGATATTATCCAGCGAGAAAAGGATACGACATGAGATACAAAGATGCCGATGTTGTTACAATGACAATTCCCACTTGATTTAATCTGGTGAGAAACAAAAAAAACACTCTAGCTAGCTAATTTTAATGAGAAATAAACTATTTAAATTGTGTTGCATGAGAATTCTTAATTGCTTCGTGTAACTGTTGAGGTTTGCATGGAAATGATGTTTCGTGCAACCTGCATCCTGCCACTAGCTGCATGGAGGTTTCCCCTGCAAAGCCAGCCTCACACCGCAGCTAGTTCCGACCGAGTCCTCTGATTGGACGAGAGGCGTCTCGTGAGTGCCGATACTCAGTATAATAACACTGGGACTTTTCACTATCCATGTATCCCTCCGCCCTACAGCTGTTCCAGTAGTAAGGAGCCGGCCTGCTGTAACAGGACATGTTAAGGTGTTGCTTGGCAACAAGGAACTATTTGTGCTGGAGGAGCCAAATAAATCATCCAATAAACAACATAATACTACTACTACTACTACTACCACTAATAATAATAATAATAAACAAATCATAATCCGTTGTCGCTTATTACATACAACAGTTTATTAGTTGACAGTAATAAGCGACAACATATTATGATTTGATATCAGCACGGCGGTGACTCGACGTGGAAAGCTTATTTTCCAGGACCGCGTCACCGCCGTGCTGATATTTTTGAAGATTAAGTTTATTAATCCCACATTGGGTAAACTTTCTTTACATACACACACACACACACATAGGCCTGAAATACATGCACACACACAAATACAGACAGGCCTACAGACATGCAAGGAGAGATGGTAGAGTGATAGGCCGCTGCTTCCTCATCACATGGTGCTGACCCAGACCCATCCGCACAATGAGACCAGTCCTGCAGTCTGGGCCTGGTACCTAGGATGGTCCCTGAATAACTCCCTGGGTTTATGTTTTAGTGCAGCGTTTACACACAGGCGTAAACCATTGTTTCAATCCCACCGATGTCCCAACAAACT
The DNA here is from genome assembly GCA_030340625.1 of Merluccius polli. Taxonomy (NCBI): domain Eukaryota; kingdom Metazoa; phylum Chordata; class Actinopteri; order Gadiformes; family Merlucciidae; genus Merluccius; species Merluccius polli. The sequence goes on along the minus strand of JAOPHQ010001739.1, from coordinate 114,275 downwards.
GGACATTGGTGGGATTTACAGTTGTGACATTAAGATGTCAGGCTATTCTTTTCTTAGATCACCCTTTTAAATAATATTTGCTAACACTTTAGATTATGGACCACATATTCACCATTAACTAGTTGCTTACAAGCACGCATATTGGCTCTTTATTAGTCATTATAAAGCACTTATTAATGCATTATTCTGCATGACCATATTCTACAACTACTACCATTAACTTTAATATTAGAGTTTTCCCTCAATAACCTCCTAATTACTGCTTATTGTTAATAAGTAAGGAGGTTGTTGTGCATCAATTACTATATTGATCTTAGCAACTAATGGTGAATATGTGGTCCCTAATCTAAAGTGTTACCAAATATATGTAGTAGGGGAGTTTAATGTAGGATTTCTACTTTATTTTTACTACCCTGTTGTAATATAACGACATACCAACTCTTAACACTCAGTAATATAATAATACTAATAGCCTAATACTAATAATATATATTATATAATCATCCATTGTTGTACATTTGCCAGCAGATTACATTTACATAAGCAGCACATGTAACGCGCCAAGTTATGAAACTCACCATTTAGGTTTCACAACAGTCCTCCGCCCCTCCCGTATCCCTCCCCCCTCCCCCCCGCCCCTGGGCCAATCACAGCGCCCCCTCCGCTGCCACGTGACCCCCTCTTTACATTTTGCGTAACGTAGTGGTTACGCCTCTCTGTACCCAGCAGCGGTCCAGCGGTGGCTCCGGTGGACGGGAGGGAGACCAGGACCAGGACCCGGACCGGTGTTGTTGTGGGGGGGGGGGGGACGTTGGAAAACCAGGACTAGGACTACTGTGTGTGTGTGTGTGTGTGTGTGTGTGTGTGTGTGTGTGTGTGTGTGTGTGTGTGGGGAGGGAGGGGGGAGAGGTGGGGGAGGAGGGGGCTGTTTGTGGGATGTTATGTATGTCCAACCAGGGACATACATAACAGAGTGGGGACTGGGAACGGGGTAACAGTCCAGACCAAGTGGGACTAGGAGGAAGACCCTTTATAACACCGTTTATCATTTATCATTTATAACACTATAACATTATAACATGACTAGTTAGTAGGCTACATGTCCAGCACTACTTAGCCACCCGTCCTAGACCTCTTCAGAACCCAGCGGACCTGGACCAGCCCTGGACCAGCCAGACCTTTTATTGTTCTATGCTGAGTGACATAACACCAGGACCGGGAACCAGAACCAGGGACCAGAACCAGGACCCAAACCAGGAACCGGGACCAGTCAAGACCTTTTATTGTTCTTTGCTGAGTGACATAACACCAGGACCAGGGACCAGGAACCAGAACCAGGACCCGGGACCAGTCAGACCTTTTATTGTTCTTTGCGGAGTGACATAACACCAGGACCAGGGACCAGAACCAGGACCCGGGACCCAGACCAGTCAGACCTTTTTAGTATTGTTCTTTGCTGAGTGACATAACACCAGGGATCAGGGACCAGGAACCAGGACCGGGACCAGGAACCAGGACCGGGACCAGTGGGAACCAGGACCAGGACCACCATGGGTCTGCTGGACTGCCCGGTGTGCGAGCAGCTCCTGTGGGAGCCCTCCACGCTGACCTGCGGCCACTCGCTGTGCCGCCGGTGCGCCGAGTTCCTCCAGTCCGGGTGCCCGGTGTGCAGCGGGGGACCCGGACCCGGGGGACCTGGACCCGGACTCGGGTCCCGGATCAACGTGGTGCTGGGGGCCGTGCTGGAGAAGTGCCAGCCCCGGGAGACGGGCCTGAAGCGCGGCATCCAGGGGAGGCTGAGGGCCGGCGAGTTCCTGGAGGCGCTGGGGATGGCGGAGGAGGCGGTGCGCCTAGGTGAGGGGTGTGTGTGTGTGTGTGTGTGTGTGCGCGCGCGCGCGCGTGCTTTGTTGTGTGTGTGTGCTGTCTGTGTGTGTGTGCTGTCTGTTTGTGTGTGGTGTGTGTGTGCGTGCGTGCGCGCGCGTGTGCACGTGCGTGTCTGTGACACACGTGATGCTGGCTGGACTTGTGTAATGTCGACAGCAAATATAAATACAGAGGTTTTGAGTCCCTGCAGGAGGACCTGGAGGTGGTGAGGTGGTGTGTGTGTGCGTGCGCGTGTGTGTGTCAACAGGCAGGTGTTGTTGAGGAACGGGAGGAGGAACCCAATTCCTGATATCTCTGATAACTTGTGCCTGCTGGGATCCCCTTATGAGCAGGCTTTTTTTCCTCCTTTTTTTCTGAAAACAAAATAAAATAAAAAAAACTTGGAAAAGTTTACCGCCATTGATGGATTTTGGCCGTACCCCTTCCGGTCTGGTTCTCCCCCCCTCCCCTCAGTCCACACAGAAATAGCCCTACTTGAAGTATTCAATGACCCCCCCCCCCCCCCCCCCCCCCCCCCCCCCTGCCTCCATCCATCCTTGTGTGTCTGTCTGTCTCCGTCCGTCTTCTGTCTCCGTCTCCGTCCCTTAGTGTGTTGTGTTGTGTGCTCTCTCTCTCTCTCTCTCTCTCTCTCTCTCTCTCTCTCTCTCTCTCTCTCTCTCTCTCTCTCTCTCTCTCTCTCCCTCTCTCTCTCTCTCTCTCTCTCATTGAACTGTTGCAATAGAGGAAATGTTTTTCAAATAATTGCAAAAATAATAGGACACACCGACCAATGCAGCCAGTTAACAGTATAGGCGATCGGACAAAGCTATTAAACAGTTAATGTAAATGTCACGAGGGGGAGGGGGGGTGGTGGTGGTGGTGGGGGGGGGGGTGGTGGTGGTGGGGGGGGGGGGGGGTGCGAGTCATTCTGCTCACATGATCTGTCTCTCCTCTGTGCATGCCGCTCCCTGTAGCGCCACATGACCTGGGCTTCAAGATGTACAGAGCAGACGCTAATTCAGGGCTGAAGCGCCACGCGGACGCCCTCAGCGACCTGGGCGACCTCTGCTGTGTCCACCCCACCTGGACCGAGGTGAGAGACGGAGACGGCCGCCGCCTCATGATGTTGTTGTGTCCCTCACCGGCGTCCTCCATGGCGCATGCCAAGTCCAGACCATCGCGTATCGATCTTGGCGAATGTCACGGTTGGATTTAGCTTGCCTGGCGCTGACCTGACCGACTTAACTCCCGCTGAATACACTGATTATGTTTATGTAAGCGCGACCCGTTAAACCGGTTATCAGTCTGTGGCTTTAATCTGTTTAGTCAGCCTTCTTAACCAAATTAAGGTGTGGTTGTAAACGTACGGACATGCTTCAATCTAATCTTCCCTGACGTACGTCTTGTCATGTAATCCGATGTTCAAATTCAATATTTGCTCTTCCTGATTTGACAGTTGACACACACACAGATGCATCACTGGGTCTAGATTCATGTTTTGTGTGTGTGTCGCTGCTTTTTATCCTATAGCTTTATTATAAAGGTTTTGCTACGCTTGAGTAATTCCCAAGTTATGCAAACTCCTTATGTCATAACTTAAACATTGCAGGACTAGCGAGTACAACAACAAAAACCTTCCAGTATTTTTGTTTAATTTAAATGTAAGCATTTATTTTTGTATATTAACAGATACATATACAGTATGTACATATCGTTTTCTCATTCTAATTTAATATATTACTACCTCATGTTATGTAAATACTGTTTAAGCAGTATTTGTTTATGCTTCGAACCGTTTTCTTACAGTATTTATCTTTTATCTTATTTATGAGACGACTTTTTTAGTGACATTGAGTCCTGCTTTCCTCCAGGGCTTCTTCCTGAAAGGAAACACGCTGCGGGAGATGGGCCACCCCACAGACGCCCTCGCCCAGTTCCACCGCTGCCTCACCATCTGGGCCGACTTCGCCCCGGCCCAGACCCAGATAAGAAAGGTTAGAGAACCAAACGAACCGACCAAACTCACTAGCGCCACAAGGTCCATTTGAACTGGAATGAGAGAGGCTAGCAAGTGCAAGTCCAGAGCCCTCGTTTATCAAGAGTTGGTAGAAAATGTTGTAAATCCTATCGCATGACATTTAGAAAGTTTGTACGCACAAAAAAGTTGGGATTTATCAAGCGGCCTTATGTCTTATGCGTACACAACGCTTGTCACGCGCAATCTCTATCTATAAATACCGTTAGTGGTTTTAAATCCTTATGCTCGTGCCCGCTTAGCTCATTACCGTACATTTACACCCATAAATAACCATATATGGTCACAAAACATCCCCCACACAGTAGCCTATCAGAAGTATTTTAATCTAAAATCGAGCGCTATAGAAGAGTGTTCACTTATTAGCGCAGAGGCTGACTGAGTCCTCTAAATGTACATGACTTCAGTTAGTAATAGGCAGCATAGTCGAATTATCTTATATATCGAATCTTACTTGCATACAATTATTGCATAGGCCTACTTTAGGCGTAGGACTACATCGATTGTATCATTAAAATTCACGTTACTTTCCCGGGGGGGAAATTGTATTTGTAGAAAAGCATTAACAGGTCATGTTTGCAATTTCTTTCTGGCGATTTCCCTATTCACTCTACCGCTCTCCCAAAGTACGCACATTTGTTCAAACCGAGAACAAATGGATAAATCCCACGTTTTGTCGGGTTAGGTGTCTTGTTACGCAACGTTGATACATAAGGGCCAGAGACAAACGAGTAATGTCACATAACGCTGGCTGGTTGCCACGGCGCCTGAGGAGGAAACCGAATGGCCGATTTCAATGGAAGCACAATGCAGTTACACAATGGAGTTACACAGACATACTGGTTGTACAATCTTTGAGGGCGAGCGGTGCGACCTGCGATGACATCGACGTCACCGTTGACTGAATATTTAAACACAATTCAATGCAAAGTGTGACCCGATTGTATTGAAATAAGAGCCACAAAAACAATAAATGTTCAAATTATGCGATAATGATTTCAATCTCTGCGTCATGTGGCGACTAAGCGCTATCAGCGCAACATCGGCTTTTCGACCGAGCTCAGTTTCAGTATGCATAGTTATCCTGCGCAAGTGAGACTTGGGTTTCCCTGCAGGAAGTTCCCCGAGACACGCGACAAACAACAAGGAAATCCTTCAGAATTGATTATTTGAGGTGGTCATAAATAAATGATATCATGTCATTTCTTTCCCCCCCAGATATTAACCGCAGAGGGGGTCACCGTGCCGGAGGAGGGGCAGCAGCACATCCTGCAGTTTCTCTCCGAGTATCTGAAAGGAGCCGGCGGCTCCCAGGGGCCCCTGAAGTCGGACGGCGGGACGGGGAAGGAGGGGCCGGGCGCCAAGAGGAGAGCCACGCGACAGGTGGGGTACCTGAGACAGGTGGGGTACCTGAGGAAGGCTGTGGTGCAGCCATAGAGGAAGCAGATACCCCCAGGAACCTAGTGGTGCGACCCATGTGTCCTGCAGACAGCACTTTGTGTTTCAAAAAAGTAATTTTATTAATTATTATTAGTTATTAGTTGTTGTTATTATTATTATTATTATTATTATTATTATTATTATTATTATTATTATTATTATCTTGAAGCAATCAAATCCACACAAGGCTCAGCCAACATAGGGATGTCAAAGTCGTATATACCCTCATATGCTCATTCAGGCAAAGGTCATCTACATAGTACAACAACACACATTGTAGTGATAATAAATCACCGCACAACAACTGCAAAATTAGGACGATATTTTTCTGAAGTCTGTGGAAGAGAATAAAAATCTACTTTTGAAAAAAAGCGATGACCATAGTGAAAAGGTGATATTAGTGCAGGTATTAGTTATTAATTATTAGGGCAGGTTTTAGTTATTCGATATTAGTGCAGGTTTTTACGTACTCGGCGAACGATTTTTTAAAGAAATGCTTATTCGGTTTAAGGCTTCCAGGGCGATGGCCGACAGCAGTACAGAGTGCTGTCTGAGTCTCTGCCAAGCGGTCGCCTTCCTGCCCACCCCTGAGGAAGACGATGATACCATGATGACGAGGAAGGACGACGCTCCGAGGAGAGGTAAAAAAACTCGCACTGGAAACGCACACATATACACTTGAACACACGTACACTGCGATGTACAAAATTACCGCTTAATTACACTGCACTTCAATTGCAGACAGCATTGATATGTGTATGTGTGTATGTATATACAGTATATATATATATATATATATATATGTTCCTGTTTCTGTTGTTTAAAATTCACAATTTATTTGCACTACTGTTAGTCTATTTATATTTATTTATAAAACCATTTTGCACAGTTGCATCTATTGCACAACTGCATCCCTGCATTCTATATTCACTTTGTATTCATTTTATTTTTATTTTCATTCATTATTTTCTTGATATTTTATTTTTATTTATTTTCATTTGCTCTTTTTCGGTAAATTGCACAATATGTACCATTGCTGCTATGATGACTGAATTTCCCTTCGGGGTTCAAAAAAGTTTGTATCTATCTATCTCTATATATATATTTATATCTCTCTCTCTCTCTCTCTCTCTCTCTCTATATATATATAATATTATATGTACATTGCATCTCTACTTAATTATATCTATATACCATTATATGTTTGTATCCACTTACTAGCTACATTTCCACTTATATATAAGTTTCAATTGTTATTCTATTGTATGCTATTGTATTATTTAGTATTGTATTCAGACTCAGTGTTGTGGTTGTGTGTGTGCAGGTCGTCGTGGTGATCAGGGGCGAGAGGAGAGCATGTCTGTACTTTCCGTGAGCGACTTCGAGTGTCCGCTCTGCATCAGGTGGGTTCACCAGACACAACACCCTTCTCACCGCTCGCGTATCGCCGTCCGCGCCGCTACAGCGCTGTGGGTTACGCCAGATGTTCTCTCACTAACTCTGCGGCCGTGCGGCCTGGCGTGGGTTTAACCCGTCCAAAAAAAAAGTGTGTTATGAAAGAATGTATTTGCTCGCCGTGCATTTTGGGTAATCGTGTCCGCACCGTGGTTAACTCCCGCCTCCTCCCCACTCTCCAGGCTGTTCTACGAGCCGGTCACCACCCCCTGCGGTCACACCTTCTGTAAGAACTGCGTGAAGAGGAGCCTGGACCACAACCTCCGCTGCCCTCTCTGCAAGCAGCCCCTGCAAGAGGTGACATGCTGCTGCTGTTGTTGTTGTTGTTGTTGTTGTTGTTGTTGTTGTTGTTGTTGTTGCTGCTGCTGTTGTTTCGTATGCATGTCGTAAACGTCCCAGCTGTTTTCTGGATAGGATGTTCACAGGTACATTGAGGCGTTTAGCAGACGTACAGCTGAGGGTCAGAACGACGGCGCATACGGTATACAGGCAAAGCCTCGTCGATATCGGCGCTACTAAAGAGGTTCCTTTGTTTGGGGCCTCACATTGAAGACATTGTATATAAATGCATGTGTATTTATGAGGATGTATCAGCAAAGTAATAGCAATTTAAATACTTCACTTCAACAATATTGGCTACCACTACAGTAAGCACTACAGTACAATTCACTACAATACAATACAATACATAAATACATCACAAAAGTAACAGATGTATGTCAAAACAGTGAGCGATTGTCAAGGAAGTGCCAAAGATGATCTTCTTCATCAAAGTAGCTGATGCCCTTCTGTGTGTGTTCCCTCTGTGTGGTGGCAGTACTTTGAAGAAAGGAAGTTCAACCGCACGGTGCTGCTGCAGGACATGACGGCCCACCTCTTCCCCACGCACCTGGCGGAGAGGAAACGCATCGCCGACGCGGAGATGGCCGAGCTCTCAGAGTAGGCCACCCGCCTTTTAGTACAAACGCATACAAACCACAACACGCAGGACGGCAACGGGTCTAGACTCGCTCCGTCGGGTGCGGTTCTGCAGTTGAGTCGACATTTTTGATGAACGCGACGAATGCATTTGCCGTTTGTTTCCGTTTCTGCACCGATTGGCTAATCAGGCTAAGCTGCGCTTCCTGCTCGCAGGCGCTAGACTGTAAAAGTAGACACAATCACAGATCGTAGCTGAGATGGACGTTGTGTTCATCCATGAGGGGGGAAGTGTGGCTTGCAGCGCACGTGAGAAGAACAAATATATAATATAATATAATATAAAATAAGCATCTGTATCAAAAGCAATATACATCTGTACCAACGGTGTATTCGGTAGTAATAGAAATGTATTGAAGTGTGTGCAGTATTAAATATTGAGATGCCTCTTGTTCATAACCCTGCTGTTCTCCCCCTTCTCTTTCTCCCCCATTCTCCTCCCTTCCATCTCTCTCTCTCTCTCTCTCTCTCGCCCACGCCAGTCTCACCAAGGACATCCCCATCTTCGTGTGCACGGTGGCGTACCCCGGCGTGCGCTGCCCGCTGCACATCTTTGAGCCGCGCTACCGGCTGATGATGCGGCGCTGCATGGAGACGGGCACCAAGAAGTTCGGCATGTGCAGCTACGAGCACGGCAAGGGGTAACTCTCTCTCTCGCTCTCTCGCTCTCCTCCAACAAAGTGCAACATTTTGCAAAAGATATTGCAAGAAAACTGTCACCGCTGAAGGTGGAAACGCAACAAACTCGTTTCACCAAAAGTGTGAGATCCATCCCCTACCAAACATTTTGCCCGTGTTTGCTTGTAAAAGCAAAAATTGGATTCCTGTACGGAAGTAAATCATGTTTAGTCAACATACAGGAAGAAGATGGTTAAGTCTACGCTATCGCTTCCTGTTATCGGTTATGGTGATTTAATCTACAGGCGTGCCGCTGAGACGACACTCAAACCGCCCGACGCAATTTATCACTCCGCTTTAAGATCCATAGCAGGGCTTGGTTACTCACTGCTGTCTGCTTTATCAAACTGTTGGCTGACTAAGAGCCAGAATGGACTATCACTGGAAATCTCAATGTTTTTAGGATGGATAATATTAAACGATGAGAAGTGTTTCTTCATATTGTAAACCGCACGTGTTTTTGACGACTCTTTTGTGTTTGATTTATTTTGTGTTTTTATGTCTGCTGTTTATTGTAAATGCGTGTCATTGTGAATATTGTTCGGTCATGCGGGGCCCTGCTGTAAAAGGAGGGAATCGGTCCCGGGTCTCCCTGCCTAAATAAATAAATCAGGAGAAAAAAAAGATTTAAAAAGGTCTTCAGACGTGAATCGGGGCAACGTAAAGCCAGCGCATGCAATACCAGCAGGCGGGAGACGAGCACTAACGTCCAAACGTCTCGCTCTGTCGGCTCCAGGTTCGCCGACTACGGCTGCATTCTGGAGATCCACATGCTGAAGCTGCTCCCGGACGGCCGCTCCTTCGTGGACGCCATGGGCGTGAGCCGCTTCAGGGTGCTGAAGAGGGGCCAGAGGGACGGGTACCAGACGGCCGACGTGGAGTACCTGGAGGACCTCAAGGTCAGGACCACATAAGCACACTTCCCTCTAGCTCTCCTCATTCACACACGCAGGTGTCCACCAAGAAGCTGGCAATTACTTGTGTGTATGGAAACCCAACTTTTTTTAATCTTGCATTTTCTGTTGCATGTCTTGCAACTGAGCAGGTTACAGAGCAAGTCAAATGAGCAGTATACAGTCTTTTCCCTCGCTCTTCGTTGTTTCAATAGCCAAGCCAACAATGGCTTGGAAAGCTGGGGGTTGGAAAAATGTAGCCTGGGAACGAGACGAATCTGCGTGCTCATGTTTTATTTGCTCTAGCAGATACGTCTGCCCCCCCCCCCCCCCCCCCCCCTCCCGTTCAGACAGATTTTCAGCTGACCCGGCCCGAGTCGGGCCAAACGCAACCATTTACTTAATAAGGGGGCAGGTTTGATGCGATGACTCCGCAGAGGAGCGCCGTTGAGGCGTTTTCGTAAACATCAAGCCCTTGGGAAATCGAAAATGAACTGAGAGGTTCCAGATTAATGCCCATTTGCGAATTAGTCTGGCAACGCCAGGCTAGGAAAAAAATGCCCAAATAACCCCAACCGCCATGCTGCTAACCATCTTCCCGCTCCTCCTCCTCCCTCTTCGCTCCTCCTCCGGGCCTATGAACCTCCAGGTGGAAGGGCCGGAGCTGGAGCTGCTGCAGCGTCTCCATGACGACGTGTACCTGCAGGCCCTGGAGTGGTACGAGCGCATCAGCGGACACATCCAGGAGCGCATCAACGCGCAGTACGGCGCCATGCCCGAGAAGGAGGACAACATCCAGGTGAGGTTTAGTTTTGACGGACCTGACCGGACCTCAGTCGGTTCTGGGGAGGGTTCATACGTACGATTGTGCGTCTCGAATTCACGATGTTGAGTATCTTCGTCTTGCCGGTACGATAAGACGATAGTGAGTGCTTTCACCAGAAGGAATAAAAGCGTATTAAAGCGATATATACACTGTATAGCGTGATTTTAAAGTGTTGTGAACACTGTCTAAATGTGGGCATTTAGACTGATATAACATTTATAATTGTTTAGTACAGAGCCACGTTTAAATATTGCTTGGCCGTAACTTAACAAATATGATGACCTGTATTGCACGCCATCAAAAATGTCAACTTCTCTGAACCCTCAAGATGACAAAAAACAAAGAAGAAACACATGAGTGTATGAGATAAGACGATAAGATGAGGTGAGATATACTTCGTTAATCCCAGGCGGGAAATTAGGGTGTCACAAAGTACAGGACAGTGAACAGGAATAAGAAATGCATATCAATTTGAATAAATATTTATGAACCCTTTTCTTATTTTCTTTCTCCCCCCCCCCCCCCAGACCTTGTCAGATGGGCCGGCCTGGTGCTGGTGGCTCCTGTCTGTCCTCCAGTTGGACCCTGCCTACCAGACCACTGTGTTGTCCCTGCCGGCCCTCAAAGACCGCCTGGGACACCTGCGCCGCGCATTAGAGTACTTCTCCCAGAGCTAGCTGGGTTCAAGACGCTCCTTTTATTTTTTATTTTTTAGGACATTCACACACAGCTACATTGATAGCTAGACCTCCCACAGCACAATGGCGGGCGAAAGACACTTTCTTTTCTAGTTTTTACATTCACACACAGAGTGATTTAAGGTTTAGGATTAGTTTGATCATTTTGCTTAGTTGAGATCATTTCCCAAATTCGTGGGACCGGTAATGCAGTTGCCGAAAGAGATTTATTCTTTACATATTTGTTTGTGTTTTCAATTTATTGAAACTTATTTAAGGACGGCCAACAGAGTAGGGCTGCCGCGTTTTTTCGCAGCAGCCACGCATGTTTTCGGTCGAATATAACATGTTTTATATATATATATATATATATATATATATATATATATATATAATTGGGGTGGGGAGTAAGCAATTTTGGTGTGATAATCAAAATGTTATATGTATTTTAACATTGTTATGGATCAATCACTGCGATCGATAGGCTTCATAATGTTACGACAAAGTTACAATAATACATAGCAACAAGTGCGCGCAACGCATGAGAGTTCATGTTAGTAACAAACCACGTTTCCTAAAAAGGAAAAAGATTTAGTATGTCCCAATAGATAGTATTTAAAATGCAGTATGCCAAAAAATACCAGGGTGTCCTTCTACATCCGGTCCCATTTAGCAGTACGCAAGCCAGCATGCTTTTCTGTCTTTTCTGACCCACACACAGTCCTCTGATGCGTCACATGGACTGAGCTGCAGAGAGAGCGCAGACGTCTCTGGTTGCAGGTGTGCTGATCACCTGCAGTGTGTCCCGATTGTATGCATACTGTATGCAACAGTACATACTTTGTAAGGGCAGCTGCAGTACGTACTAAAAGTAAAAAGCATGCGGCGCTACTTTACCGTTGTTTTCCTATGGTACCGCGCGCCTGTGCTGAGCTGCTTTCTTTCGTGTTTTTTGACCACACATGAAAGTTCAATATTTCAACTTTGGGCGCGGCGCCGCCCCGCTCGCCAACGGAAGAGAAGACGCGGTTCTGTGTGATCGTCCCCTTAATAAGTATAAGTCTAATACGTCTTAATAAGGCTATTCATGCTTCTGAACCAAACTACCAATGCATTATTATCAGAAGGGAGAGCTTTTGCCGTTGTGGCTGATACATATGCACATTGTTAAAGTCATAATCACTCATTCGCCTGCTACCTTAGATTTTTCAATGAATGAGCATTGATTAGAAAATGTTTGGGCTGCAGTCTGGGCTTATTCTACCTTGATTGACGGTTTGCGCGCGTTGGGTTTGTTGGGATGTTTACCTCATCTAATTATTTTGCCATTATGTCAAGCATATGTCTTTGTGCAGCAAATGTCATATATATATATATATATATATATATATATATATACATACATACATAAAAAAAAAAAAAATATATATATATATACAGTATATAAATAAATATATATATATATATAATGTTTGAATAACTGATCATTATAATTAAAGGTTCACGTTGAAGGAACATAGGGAATATTACTATATCTTGTATTAAGTATTTCATGTTAAATGATTATGTATTTGTTTGAATTGTATGCGTTTTTGGATGAAAATCAATTGTTGAGATTAATCGATTAATCGCAAAAAATAATTGATTATTATCGCATACATAATTTCGGCACAGGACACTACTTTTTAATTTATTTTGTAATAGAGCTTAGTTTTTGTCATCGAGCAACACATTTGTGTTGTCCATTAGATATTAGATGTATTGCTGAACTATTATTGATGATATTGTTAAACAAGACATTTGTTTCCCCCGGCAGTCATGGTAAAAACATGTATGTTGAATGTTCACAACTGGTCAATTTAAATGGATAGCTTGGGATTGCCACTAGACGGTGTCGTTCTATAAAGCTATAATATGATGGCAAAAAAAAATAGGTTGATGGCAGACAATAAAACCGCACAATAATAACATTTAAGTTGGATTTATGATGTTTCATATATGGTTGTTTATTTGTTAAAAAAAATTTTTCCCTCTCTGTACAATGTATAAAATGTTAATGTAATAGTTATTAATAATTTGGAGAATCTTTGTATGTTTTACATTTTTTTATTATGTTCTGCTCATGCAAAATGGCACGATAACACATTATAAAATGATATGGTTGTGATATAATTATATTTTACTAGACACACCAAAATGTTTACCATAATACCCTAATGGACAGCACAGCCATCCTCATCAGCCCAACTCTGCTGTATGTGTGAGCTGATCAGGGAGACCTGGAGGACAAGACCAGGGCCAGGGGCCTCAGCATGGATGTATTACATCACTTACTGGGTTGCCTCGCATTAGGTAACTTACACTTAGTGGTGTTACTAATATACAATATACTATAGTTATTTATTTAAATCATGGGGGAAATGACCCTGAGCCGGCCACCAGGGGGCCCCAAGCCGGCCACCAGGGGGCCCCAAGTGGGCCATCAGGGGGCCCCAATTCGGCCACCAGGGGGCCCCAGACTCACAGTGATTCCCCAGAATCACTGATGGTCTGGCTTGGTGGTATTGAAGTTGTTTAGAACTTCACATGGGTGGTTATTCATACTGTGCCCAATTTTTATCTTGAATTATAGATACAAAAAAAAAAGAAAAAGTAATTGTACATCAAACTATACTATCAAAATGTATCTGCTACTGTCTGCAGCAGATACAGAAGACGGTACAGAGGACTACAATGTCTGCAGCAGATACAGAAGACGGTACAGAGGACTACAATGTCTGCAGCAGATACAGGAGACGGTACAGAAGAGGACTACAATGTCTGCAGCAGATACAGAAGACGGTACAGAAGAGGACTACAATGTCTGCAGCAGATACAGAAGACGGTACAGAAGAGGACTACAATGTCTGCAGCAGATACAGAAGACGGTACAGAAGAGGACTACAATGTCTGCAGCAGATACAGAAGACGGTACAGAAGAGGACAATGTCTGCAGCAGATACAGAAGACGGTACAGAAGAGGACTACAATGTCTGCAGCAGATACAGGAGACGGTACAGAAGAGGACTACAATGTCTGCAGCAGATACAGAAGACGGTACAGAAGAGGACTACAATGTCTGCAGCAGATACAGAAGACGGTACAGAGGACTACAATGTCTGCAGCAGATACAGGAGACGGTACAGAAGAGGACTACAATGTCTGCAGCAGATACAGAAGACGGTACAGAAGAGGACTACAATGTCTGCAGCAGATACAGGAGACGGTACAGACTGGTCCATGATCCCATACAAACCCACCGGCTAGAAGCGGGACCTGGTACAATCTCCATTATCAACTGTTACAGAACACAGATATATTATAATAACTGTACAGACCATGGATATATTATAATAACACGGACAGGATATATTATAATAACTGTACAGACCATGGATATATTATAATAACACAGAGAGTATATATTATAATAACTGTACAGACCATATATTATAATAACACAGACATAATAATAGACCATGGATATATTATAATAACACAGAGAGAGTATATATTATAATAACTGTACAGACCATATATTATAATAACACAGACATTATAATAATAGACCATGGATATATTATAATAACACAGACAGGATATATTATAATAATAAACCATGGATATATTATAATAACACAGACATATTATAATAATAGACCATGGATATATTATAATAACATAATAATAAACCATGGATATATTATAATAACACAGACATATTATAATAATAGACCATGGATATATTATAATAACACAGACAGTATATATTATAATAATAAACTATGGATATATTATAATAACACGGAGGATTGAAGACAGTGAGCAAATATGTTTCAAAGCAATGTAATACATTACACTATTAGACATTATTGTAAAAAATGAAAAGAAGAAAATGAATACAAAGTGAATGTGTTGACTCTGTGGCAGCGGCCGTGAGTCAAACTAAATGCAGGTGCCACCTCTTGTTGCCTTGGTAACAGTGAAATTGTCAATTTTACCTGAGGTGAGTGGCCTTACATGACATCCCTGAATCAAATACACAGATGAAGAAGCAGCATGACTCATGATAAACACGTCATCCTCCTGGAGGAGCAGGTGTGTGTGTGTGTGTGTGTGTGTGTGTGTGGGGGGGGGGGGGTTAGGGGGGTATAATGCTCAAGGATGCAGGTGAGCCTCGGAGACCGTGCTGATCTCGAGAGGCTCACAGTCGCTGTACATGCAGTTAGCAATACGACCACCAGGGGTCAGCAACTAGCCGATGGCCGGGGCGCTACTGTACTTGTAATGCAGATGAAACACAGAAAAAAGTGGGAGATTCATTTCCTCTCTGCAAATATCACTTCAGTGATTACATTTATTTACAGAATGTGATTATAAGTGTTTGATCATGAAGGTCAATATATTCATCTCGCTCTCTAAAAGTATAAAAATACACATATTTAAGAGTATATAAAAAATATCTGAATTCATATGTTATAAGTTAGGGACCTTTCGGTCTTTATTTGTCATTCCCATGTTCGGGAACGAAATTTGTTCTCTGCATTTAACCCATCCTACTGTACGTAGGAGCAGTGGGCTGCTATGATCAGCGCCCGGGGAGCAAGTTGGGGTTCAGGGTTCAGTGTCTTGCTCAAGGACACTTCGACACGCAGACAGTTTGGAAGCGGGGATCAAGGGGATCGAACCGCCGGCCCTACGGTTAGTGGACGACCCCGCTCTGTCCACCCGCTCTACCTACTGAGCTACTGTCGCCCCTATGTTTTTATGTTTGTGTCTCTCTCTTTCTCTCTCTCCCCCCCCCCCACACACACACACAACCCTCTCCCCCCTCTGTCTTTCTCACGCACGTGTGCATGAGTGCATGGCGGCCGGCGCGGTTTCCACCGCCACCAGTCTCTGCATACGAAGCAGGCAGACAGAAAGGGGTTTCAGCCGCTCCGGCCGGACTGTGTAATGCAGCTCAGCGTCTACATCAAAGCCCATTACATTTGAAGACCGCCACCGCCTTTCTGTGGCAAATTGATCCATCAGCTTGCACCGACTCCGTGCTTACTTATGACTGACTAAGGGTGACAGCCATTTTGTAGGAGTTTTCAGACAAGGTGAACCGGCTGTCACTGTGAGTGTGGTGTGAGATTATTATGTGTGTGTGTGTGTGTGTGTGTGTGTGTGTGTGTGTGTGTTTCTGCATGCATGGGCACGGGTGTGGATGCGTGTGCACATGTGCATGTCCATGTTTTCACGTTGCTCCGGTCCTTAGTGGACGCTCATCATGGCAGACACGCTGTAAACGCGGTTCCTCTCCGCCGGGCGAGGAGCCCTTTCCTCAGCCCTTTGGCAGTCTGTCAGAGCGCTTCGCACGCTCACTGTAGTGACCTTTGTTTTCATGTATTGGCCTATGCCAGGCATGGCACAGGAATGGACTAATTAAACTGAATATGCATGCGCGTTCGCATGCATGCATCTCTTATTTTTAACGACAAGGTTTGGTAGAGCTGCTCAAAAGGTTAAAAAAAAAGGAAAGAAAACGCCGCTCAGCTAGAGACAGCATGACGAGCGCAACTCAGATAGCCCATGTGTGACCTGACACCCTGCGGTATAAACTATGCTACTGGGTCACATAGCATCCCATCGACTGCTGGGTCACATACTAGCATCCCATTAAAGACTGGTAGGATGCCGTATGTTTCCTACTTTCTGGATTTGGAACGGATATTAAAGGCTATGCAAGAATGTCCTCGGTTTATCCGACGTCTCGCTGTGTTTAACCGAATTGAAACACACATTTAGAACCGCAAAGTGTGCCAATAGTTTATGTTGTAGTGATGTTTTGCAAAACTTTTTATCTTATTTTATTTTACCCTTTATCATACCTCAATCATATTCATTGGTTATTCATGTCGATAATTACGAGTGAAGGCGCGATGTCAACAATTTATTGAACAGACGATTGCTGAATTAGAAAATGGAGAAACTTAGCAAACTTGTATTTGAAGAAAGGAGCACTTTATTTAGCTTAAACAACACAAAAGACCAACACACACACTCACACACACACACACACACACACTCACACACCGTAATTTGGGTGGATATGAGTGTGGAGAATTGAAGTCAAGGGAAGTTGGAGGAAGCACGCGTGTGAGATATGCTTAAATTGTCAAATCTGGGTTTTCTACGGTGCTCAAAATGCCCTTCTTTGAAGGATTAGACTCTTCTCTCTCTCAGGGATGGTGTGTGTGCGTTTGTGTGTTTGCGTGTGTGCGTGCGTGCATGTATGTGTGTGTGGCTGTGTGTGTGAAAGAGAGAGAAGAGCGCGTCAATGTGTGTGTTTTGTGTATGCGACTGCTCATTCCTGTGACATTAGCGCAGATAAAGCTGGCTAGTGTTTTTGTGTGCTGTTGTATAATCCCTTCAGTGTGTCGGCGTGATTGTAAACCCCCGAGTCCCCTCCCCTCCCTCCCTCCCTCCCCTCCCCTCCCTCCCTCACCTGGCTTCTGACAACGCACCGAGAAACACTGTGTTTCCAGAAAGCCCTGATAGACGAAAGCGCAGTGAGTGGCTGAGATAATGAAACCTGGCTCTGGAAGGTGTACCGTGTCACGGTCAATGACTCCCATGTATTCTCTCTCTCATTTATCCCCTCTCTCTCTCTGTCTCTCAGTCTCTCTCTCTTGCTCTGTCTCTCAGTCTCTCTCTCTTGCTCTGTCTCTTAGTCTCTCTCTCTTGCTCTGTCTCTCAGTCTCTCTCTCTTGCTCTGTCTCTCAGTCTCTCTCTCTTGCTCTGTCTCAGTCTCTCTCTCTTGCTCTGTCTCTCAGTCTCTCTCTCTTGCTCTGTCTCTCAGTCTCTCTCTCTTGCTCCGTCTCTCAGTCTCTCTCTCTTGCTCCGTCTCTCTCTCTTGCTCTGTCTCAGTCTCTCTCTCTTGCTCCGTCTCTCAGTCTCTCTCTCTTGCTCTGTCTCAGTCTCTCTCTCTTGCTCCGTCTCTCAGTCTCTCTCTCTTGCTCCGTCTCTCAGTCTCTCTCTCTTGCTCTCTCTCAGTCTCTCTCTCTTGCTCTGTCTCAGTCTCTCTCTCTTGCTCCGTCTCTCAGTCTCTCTCTCTTGCTCCGTCTCTCAGTCTCTCTCTCTTGCTCCGTCTCTCAGTCTCTCTCTCTTGCTCTCTCTCTCTCGCTCGCTTCAGCCGCAGGCCTCGTAAGCTTTTCTGATAAATGCCAAGAAAAAAACACGTTTTCATATTAAAAGCCCTCGCCTCCCTCCACCTCCACCTCCACTCCCCCATCACCCCCCCAACTTGGGATATTAACCGGGAAAAAGACAACTATTCCTTTGGCGTGTTTGACAGTTAAAGCTGTCGCTCCAGATAGACGGTTCATCCCTGGGCCCCGAAGATAAGAAGTCAGAGTGAGTTTGGCGATTGCGGAAATAAAACGGGTGAAGTGCATCTCAGACATGTGTGTGGACCTGGAGAAAAAGAAAAAAGGGAAAAGCACACACACACACGCACACGCACACACGCACACGCACACACAGATACTGTCATCCAATCCCGCAGTCGGCGCAGGAAGAGAGAATAACCGACAAATGAGGCAGAACCGAGGCCCCTGGGTGAGATGGAGGACTGGGGTAATAGGGGTAGAAATTGTTGAAGGGGTTGGAGGGGGGGGGGGGCACTGTGGGAGACATGATGTCATCCAATTGGTTCAGTGATTTTTTTTGGAGCGACCCCCCTGCTGAGTGTCTGCTTTTATACTGCTGCGTGTGCGTGTGTGTGTGTGTGTGTGTGTGTGTGTGTGTGTGGCCGGCCATGTGACCGGCGCGCGCGTTAAAATGTACTTACCGGGCGAGAGGACAGACGTTGTGTTTGGGAGAAAAGCACAAAGAAAGAGAGAGAGAGAGAGAGAGAGAGAGACAAAGATGGAGGCGAGAGCAACGAGAGCTTCTGAATTGCAAACCGGAGGAGTGTTGCCATCAAGTCTCAGCGTGTCACAGAAACGGGAGAGCGTGTCAAACACAAGAGTGAGACGTTGTAATAAAGCGTTCGGGTCGAGATGACCTTCTGAGTAATGGCGGGCGTAATGGGAGGCGAAATGTGAGGCGTGACATCACCGGGCCTCGAATGTGATATGTTTTTAAACAAGTTATCTTTCACGAATACCTTAAAAAAAAAGAGACTTAATATAGCGGTTAGTTGAAAAAGGGGAATGAGTATTTAGAGTCTGCGCCGTTCTGTTGACAATAACCCACCGCAAAAAAGTTAGTGTGTATGTCAATTGTGTTGAATCAATTGGTTGCGCAATAAGTTATTTGTTTCCCTTACATCATGTGTTTTTAATGTTGGTAGGGCCTCAAGTGGAAAGCCGATGGAAACATTGCATCATATCGCGTTTTTAAAGTTGGACCGCGCGCGACTGTAAATATCGAATCGAACCAAATCCAGAACATAAGGTGAGGTCCGAGTGTCTCTCTCTCTGTTAAGAAACACATCAGACAAATCGGAAGAACAACAACAACAATATCATAAGGAATAAATGGGCGGCCATTTTGTAGCCGCACTCAAAGGAGAGACAAAGTGTCGCCACCTGCAGGGTGAATGGGGATTTAAGCAGAAGGTGTGACTGGGAGATAAGACGACTTGTGAAAGGAAAAACAGCGCAGAAGCCGTTGGCCAGCGTTTGGCGCGCTTTATCATAACTGTAAGCCCCCCCCCCCCCCCCAAACAAAGGAAAACAATACCCAGCGTCTGGAGAGAGAGAGAGAAGGTGAATCTCAAAATCTGCTTTCTATAGAAATGTGTGACTTCAGGAGTCGGGATAACAAAAGACTTTTGATTGATATTCTGCATACACATCTACACATCCCCCACTCCAAAGCAAACCCACGACCCGAACCTCAAAACCCAAAACCCCCCAGCCTCATGGCCGCCGGCCTTTTCTCTCAAATATGGTCTGGTTCTGGTTCTGTCACGGAGAAGGACCTCTCAGTGTTGGTTACCGGTGCGTTTTTTAATCTGATCACCAGGTGCCGCCTAATTATATCGCTGTTGGATACAGCCTTCTTGTTTATTTACAAAGACCTTGCTGAGGAGGTGTGTGTGTGTGTGTGTGTGTGTGTGTGTGTGTGTGTGTGTGTGCGCGCGTGTGCGTGCGCGCGTGTGCGTGTCATATTCGGGCCGTAGGTGTGTGCTTATAATATTGTGTTTGTCAGCGTGGATTTGTTTGCCTGCTTCTGCGGGTGACATTAATGTTTTGTGTGTACGAATTTAGCATTCAGTCGGTGAGCGGATGCTGTCATCCAGAGCAACTTCGACCGAAATGGATTTGAACGTGTGAGACGTCGCTAAGAGGCGGCTCGGCGTTAGGACGTCTTGCTACAGGTAGGCTGTGGACATGGGAGATCAAATGCACTTAAGTGCCATTCCAGGATCTGTATTTACTTTGAGATTTGTTCACACATTTTAATTTGCTATCAGGAAAAAGCAAAAGAAGCCACAAGGAAAATGGAAGATGTCAGTTTGAAGAAAAAAACATCACTAAGTCTCACCGGAGTGGAGACCGCTCATCGCGGGGTTATACTGTTTTATTTATTCTGTATAAGACGTCGGCCGGGTTTTCATCCTGCAGCTATGGAAACAGTGAATGGCTGTGACGTCTATGGAGGGTAAAGTATGATGTAATGTAAAGAACGACGTGGAAACTGCTATAGTGATGGTGGTGGGGGAGGAATTGGAGGTGGTGGTAGTGATGGTGTTGGTGTTAGTGGTGGGGGTGGAGGTAGAGGTGGCGGTGGTAGAGTGGTGCTAATGGTGGTGCTAGTGGTGGTGGTGCTAATGGTGGTGCTAGTGGTGGTGGTGGTGATGGAGGTGGAGCTGATGGTGGGTGTGGAGGTGGTGTTGGTGGTGGTAGTACAAGTGGTGGAGCTTGTGGTGGTGATGGAAGTGGTAGTGGCTTGTTGGGGATGATGGGTGGTGCTGGTGGAGGTGATGTTGGTGATGGAGGTAGTGGTGGTGGAGGTAGTGGTGGTGGTGCTAGTGCTGGTGATGGAGGTGGAGCTGATGGTGGGTGTGGAGGTGGTGTTGGTGGTGGTAGTACAGGTGATGGAGCTAGTGGTGGAGGTGGTAGTGGCGGTTGGGGATGATGGGTGGTGCTGGTGGAGGTGTTGGGATGATGGAGGTAATGGTGGTGATGGTGGTGGAGGTAGTGGTGGTGATGGAGGTAGTGGTGGGGGTGGTGGTGATGGAGGTAGTGGTGGAGGCTGGAGGCTACCTCTGAAAGCCAGCCACATGAAAAGACTTCATCCAATTATACCGGTGTGTTTAAGATGTTCGCAATGCATGGAGTGAATCTGAAATGGCTTTCGATATACACAACACATAACATACATGCAATTACTGTGCACTAGATTATCTGCATGTTAGCATAAATCATACATCACACACACACTACAGTGGGGCTTGTGCGATGGGGAGTAGTAAGGGATTTTGCAAAAGAGAGAAGTAGGATTTCTGTCATTATTGAGCCCATGCGGGAGGAGAAGCCTCGATGGCAGCATTGACAGATTGCATGAATAATTTAAGAACAAAGTGAGAGCGGGCTCACAGACCTCTGAATCACGTCTAATGACAGCTTCCTGCTCTGACTTTGGCATATCTCTCATCCTTTCTCATGCATATTTTTACCCCCCTCCTCCACTACCATCTCCCAGCTTTGTCCACCGGTAGAGAGGGCATGGCACATTAACAAGCTGAATGTCTGACCCAACGAACCAATGTCCCCAAGTGGCTCAGGAAACAAGGGAAGGATGGAACGGTTAAGGACACATATGGAAACAGATAAGGACACACCAGGTTAGGAAACAAAGTAAGGGTGTAGAAGGTAAGGAAACAAGGTAAGGATGTAGCAGGTAAAGAAACAAAGTAAGGATGTAGAAGGTAAGGAAACAAGGCAAGGATGGAACGGTTTAGGACACATAAGGAAACAGATAAGGACACACCAGGTTAGGAAACAAGTAAGGATGGAACGATTAAGGAAAAAGGTAAGGATGTAGTTGGTAAGGAAACGGATAAGGACACACCAGGTTAGGAAACAAGTAAAGATGGAACGGTTGAGGAAACAGGTATGGATGTAGCAGGTAAAGAAACAAAGTAAGGGTGTAGAAGGTAAGGAAACAAGGTAAGGATGTAACAGGTAAGGAAACAAGGTAAGGATGTAACCGGTAAGGAAACAGATAAGGATGTAGCAGGTAAGGATGCGACAGGTAAGGAAACAGGAGTTATGAGACTGAGGCCGTCGATTCATCAAAACTGTGGCAAATGATTTGACTTTGATCCCAATGTTGCAGCCCTCTTTCTGGACGCAACATGACATTAAATAATACATAAATAAATACAAAAATCTATTTATTTATATTCATTGTGAATATTTTGTCACACAGTAAGTGCCTTCAATCCCTTTCATCGCCAAATCAATGGCATTCAACAGCAGTTGGAATTGAGGCCGACATATGACATACAAGTATAATAATAATAATATATATTTTTTTTTTATTTATTTATTTTGCACAGTTAAAATTACATAAAAGTGAAGATAACAATGTAAAGTGCAGGGAGAGGCAGAAAACCCAGATGGGCTTATTTAAAGCCTCTACCTATAGTTAAAATGTCATAGTTATAAAGGAACAGAAAATGGACATACAGGGAATATCATAACTACATAAAGTAATAACAAACTGACAATAGAGAAAAACATATGTATAACATCAACAACAAGTTATAATGACTTTATTTATTTATAATACACTTATAAATACAAAACTACCAGCTGTGTATCAATATGTTGGTTGCCTGCCACCGCACGTATCGTAAAGAAAGCCTCCAGAGAAAAGAAACATGACCTTTGACCTCTTGTGCTTAATGCCAGACCCTAATCTTCATGAGCCTGTGGTTCGGTGGCGCTAATACTACTACTAATAATAAATCAGATTTATATAGCGCGTACTATGGTACTCTAAGACGCTTTACAACCCTACTACATGAGTAAACTCTGAAAATGGTACTTCAGTAACGGCAATACAGCCATCTGCGAGCGTCCTTGCTGCATGTATACCAGCACTGCTACTTTATTCACTGAATGAGCTGAAAGTACACCAGTAAACTCTAAAAAAATAGTTTTTGAGTAACGCTAATCCTGCATTTAGAAACAGCCGTGAAGCGGCCTTGTCCATGCGGCCATGCTTTATTATTTGCATGAGAGACGCTAAACGGCGGGACTCTGAACATGCGCCGCTGCACATTCGCCTGCTGCCGTCTCTCCGCTGTAAGATTTTCCTCTTCGGCGTTTTCTGGCTGAAATAAACGAGCGCCGCTCCTCCCACTCAGTGAGACTTAGGGCTGAACTTAGTCCTCATTTTGAGCCGTACGTTGGGATTCATTCACGGCGGCCATTGAAAACCCCTCGTGTCACTCTGCAGGCCGACGACAACAAGCTGAATTTCACGGAGCCAGACTGCAAGCTGATTGGCCAGGGGGATTTTGCCCGGTGGGGGGGGGGGGGGAAGCGGCTGTAGACCGGAAGTCAAAAGCCGTCTGCCGGGATCTCAGGGAATAAAAAAAAGCGTATGTTGACCTGCAGTGTTCTTTTCATTTGTAGGCGTTTGTGAGACAACTTGGAGACCGTTACAATGTCGAAAAATCGGTGGAAACATCCCTTTAAGTGAGCCTTGAAAATATAAGACCAAATATGTATATATTTTTTTTGTAATTTCAAGGCAAATTCTCTATTCTCACGCTCCAGGGGTTTTTAATAATGTGCCACTCTGTTCCCCGGTATCAACTCTTGCAGTCGTACGCGAGAAAGAAAACTTTCACTTTAGTGCAGGACCGGTCGAACAGCTGAGTCAGCATAACGCCAGCGACGTTTTGTTTACGCCATTTATTTTTTGCCGGCACCGGTCCAATCTAAACTTAAGAAATGCCACGTCGAACTCTAAACTTTAAAACGGAAAGTTTCCCACTTTTGACGACCCCAAAATGCTCAATTCGTTTGAACTGAATGAAATGCCGGCGTGTCAAATTTGCATTATTATTATTGCACGTAAAAACAAAGACCGGCGACTTCGGATGAGGATTTGAGTCGGAGACAATCAGGAAGTCGATGGAATAAAAGGCTTTGCGAGATTTGAATTACCAATCGAGTATCAATGTCATCTACTTTTAACATACTCCTCCTCCTTAACACACACACGCTCCTCAAATGACCCTCTGAGATCTGCGGCGGCAGACGCCTCTTCAGCGGAGAGTCGAACCCATCAAAGCGGGCGTGCGTGTGTGTGGTTCGCCATAATCTCCACACACTGCTTTGCTGGAGAGTGACCGTTTTCGGCGAGGATTTATGTAAAAAAAAAGAAGTAAAAATCCAATGTTTTTTAAAGCCCTTTCGCTCTGAGGGTGATTAGAGAAACGAATTTACGTTCCTCCGTTCCCCCCTGTCCCAGACACAGACAGAAGAGAGAGACTGGATAGGAAAAGAGAGAGAGAGAAAGAGAGAGGGAGAGAGAGAGAGAGTGAGAGGGACAATGTAATCTGCACTTTCTCTCCCCCTCTTTGAATTGGGTTGGAGTTCAAGGTATATTAGAGTTGGTGGCCTGTGATTGTGTTTTAATGAGAGAATGACTGCAAACGGAAGATAAAGCGCTCGGTTCAGCCGAGAGGTCCTTGGTGGGATTAACATTATCGTCAGGAAAATGCAGTGTCTTTAAAACACACACACACACACACAGCTGCTCTCTGTCCCTCCATCGTTCTATTCCTCCCTCTCTTTCTCCATCCTTCTCCCCATCCCTCCCTCCATCCCTCCCCTCCCGTCCCTCCCTCCCTCCACCCCTGCGCCGGTGAGTCAATTAAAATTCTGGTGTGGTGGTCTTCGCCATTGTGCTGGAATGTGAAATATGGGGCCGAGAGAGCGAGAGAGAGAGCGAGCGAGCGAGAGGGGCTTACGTGTACCATGTGTAACTAACGGGTGAGTAACATACATTTATATGTTCCCGTCAATACATAAAGCACCATACAACCTTTACACAGCGTCCCCCTTTTATATTGCTCTCCATGCTTCCAGCAATGCTGCACTCAATATGTTTTGTTTGGTTTATATATATGGCACTGGTACAAAAAAAATAACACATTGCTCTTATACAGCGCTTGACAAGACACCCACAGCACTGTTCATAGTGTGTGTGTGTGTGTGTGTGGGGGGCGGTTATGACACCTCATCCACTACCAGTGTGTGCAGCACCCACCTGGGTGATGCACAGCTGCCAGTATGCGGCACAACGCTCACCACGCGCTGGCTGTCACAGTGGAGAGGTGAGGAATGATGCGATCCAATTAGAGACCAGGGGATGATTAGGCAGCCATGTTGGTACAAGAGCCGGGTTGGGAATTTGGCCGGGACACCGCACTCTTGACGAGTGCCACAGGATCTTTAGTGACCACAGGGAGTCAGGACCTCGGTTTAACGTCTCATCCGAAAGACGGCGTTCTCCAACGGGACAGGAGCCCCCGTCTCCGTCCCCTGGTCCGTTGGGGATCTTATTTTATGATTCAGACCGACGGTAAATAGATGCGGTGCAGAACACAAGGTAACATCACAAACGTAGGTTGTGCTTTTGATTGATTTATAACCACAAGATAAACCTGGACCGTGGATACAAAAGGCCATAAGGAGCCAAGACTGTACACACAGTATACTGTCACATCTGCTCCCGTTATCTCCACTTGACACGCCCCTCCACGCACCTGAGGTTCACCGAGTCTTCGACTCTGCGGCGTATCGACCGTTTCATCCACTCATCGTCCGGTCGTTGTCTTCACGCCGCGGTAGCTACGTTAGCAAATGACCAGATTGCTTCGTTCCCCTCCGGCGACCCAGCGCTCCCTGTGCTCAGGTTACTCTCCGTCTGTCTGCCCAACCATCGCCTGTCTGACTACCAGCCCGCCGCCCAACCATCGCCTGTCTGACTACCAACCCGCCGTTCAACCATCACCTGTCTGACTACCAGTCGGCCGCCCAAACTGTCACCTGTCTGACTACCAGCCCGCTGCCCAACCATCGCCTGTCTGACTACCAGCCCGCCGCCCAACCATTGCCTGTCTGACTACCAGCCCGCCGCCGAACCATCGCCTGTCTGACTACCAGTGGGGTCACTGTTGTTGTCCTATTAGCCGAGGTAATTGGATCACTCATACTAGCGGGGGCGCTGCTGTTGTCTTGTTATGGCAAAGGGTTAAGAGGGTGTTGGAGGTTTATGTTGAGGGGTTTTTAGTAGCTACAATGATGCGTTTGTAGTGTTGATAAGTTGTATGTTTATGTGACCATTGTAATCTGACTGACTGACGATGTTGAACCGCGACGAAGACAATTATGTTCATGAGTGCCTTCTGTTGAAGTTGAGCGTGAAAGGTTTGCATTAACACGCAATTTGTGCAGTCGTGCTGTGTATGGCGGCGCCAGATTGTTTTAAGTCAAATCTGTCTTTTTTTAAGGGGCTGGGGTTACTAGGTGTCATCACTAGGATAATGATAGGGTATGATTTTTATAATTTCATTTTGCATGTGTGGACTAGGTTTAGGAGCACCAAATGACTCGTATTGCCAGAGCTAATGTCAATGATCTGCATTGTAAACATCACACAAGGTGACGCCGTATCCCTCTGCTTTGTCAGTGAATTTACTACTTTGAATTCACCCTTTGTATGAAATGTGTTACGTAAATACAGTTGCCTTGCATTGAATGCAATTCACTCAACAGATTCAATAGAAAACTTTTTATTGGCACAATGAAAAAACACGTGTAACCCCTCCCTGCACCTGTCACTTTAAGACCGTGTTAAACATCAAACAGGAAAATGTGGACCAACTTTAACTCTAGACTCGATGAGGAGACTGCTGGTATCTACCTGACTAAATGTTGATTTAGACCTGTGATGTCTACCCCAAATAACACACAACAACAGACTGAAAGTTGAAAGGAGGTATATTATAACAAAGATCCTTCAACCACAACTGAACCAAAAATATAAAATAAAAACAACAAAAACCTCTGAGATCTCAGATATTGACAAGTAAATTGTCCCAAAAGTTCAAATGAATGGAAAAATAGGCCCAAATAAATAACATAAAATGAGTGCACTCAAAGTCCTACCGCCCTCTTTAACAGTGAATGTCCAATGGTGAGTATTGCGGTGGAGATGAAGACGTGGATGAAGATGTGCTTGTCCAAAGGAAAGTAGCCACCAGGATGGAGACGGAGATGGATGACAGGGTAGGAACTGAGGACCCAGCCTACACAACCATGCAGGAAAATTATCTCATTTAGTCCATAAAAAAAGGTCAATTTGAATGTAAACAAATAAATGTACTGCCTTTCAGTGTCAACTTCAATTTTTTTTTTACTACTGCCATTTTTCCATGAATTCCTAATATCCATCATAACTCAGAGTACCCAAAACATGAATTCACATAAGCATTTCAAAATAAACTCGGTTTCCCCCCCTTTTTTTAGCATACAGCTCGTATTATTTACATGAATTACATTAATTTCACTATTCACAACAGTACAAAACACCATTTCAAACTCAACACACTCATTAGCTTAGCTGCATGAACACCGATTCAGCCCCACATTAGCACCACGCGGCTATCAAGAGTTTCACAGTAATAAATAACAGCGCAAGATTCATAAAGCACATAAACACAGTCTTCTGACATTACTCAATTATTCCGACCTGTTTCGAGTTCATCCCGACTGGTTTTAGAGAGAGTACAAGGCTCATTTTTAAGTTATTTTCAGTGTTTAGCACTCTGATAGCGAGTTAGCATGCTAACGTAAACCGATACTCACCGGGAAATCAATTGTTTACAACAGTTTACGTCGTCCTACGTGAACTCGCGGCTCACTGATAGTCTCTTCTCCTTCAGTTTCATGACTTCTGAGTTTTTATCATTTCAATTCTAACTTTTCCTCTTTCTTCACTTCTCTTTCGGCGTCTACTCACACACACCGGTCGCGTGGACTTGCAGAGATTGGCGCTAAGGTAAGACGCACACACCTGAAAACATCGCTTAGCAACCGCCACCTCTATTAAAGGGACAGTAACACATATACAGTTTTGTTTTTTGGAGATGTTTTTACTGCTCCGCTCTTGTGAAAAAATAGTCATACATTTAAATTTTGAGGGAAACATTTAGAACATAAATACATCATATAAAGATACATTTTCAAAGCAACTACAGATAACCTGGGGTTTAACTAACCCGGGTTACACAAGTATAATGAACTAATGTGCAAAACAGATTTTAGTGCAAATCAGATAAATAATGATCTGAAAAACATTTCACACAAGAGAATAAATAGTAAAACAACAACCAATACTTTGAACAATAGGCCCACACTACAGCCAACTTCTGAACAATATTCAACTTGCAACTTGATTCAAATCTGAGGCTTGCTGATTAATTGGAGGTCTATCCAATTGCTTCCAGAGGCATATTGGTCTGCGCCCGTTGATAACGGCCCTCGGAAATCAAAAATGAACTGAGCGGTTCCAGACTAATATGCATTTGCAAATTGGTCTGGCGATGCCAGGCTTGGTCCCCTTACATGTGCTCTCTGTAACTTTTTCTAGTTGACCAAAAGCTAGCTTGAATTAAAAAAAAGAAAAATCTGTTCAGCTGTCCATGGTCCAGCGGTCCCGGTCCAGGTCCCAGTCCAGGTCCCGGTCCAGGTCCCGGTCCCGTTGCACGTACACCATCTCCATGAAAAGGTAGTTGTGGCTTTAGAGCTTTCCAGTATTACAGTATTTAAGAGGGAGTGTGGTGTGTGTGTGTGTGTGTGTGTGTGTGTGTGTGTGTGTGTGTGTGTGTGTGTGTGTGTGTGCATGTGCGTGTGTGTGAGACACAGACAGCTAACACAAGATGCATATGTGCATACGAATAATAAAAAAGAAGCACATAGCAAAACACACACACACACACACACACACACACACACACACCACATACTTATGAGCTCAATTCAACTAAATCTCTCACTTAAATACTATTTAAATCAGACCAGCTAATCTGACATAGGCATTACTCATGTTGACGTATGAATCAGAGAGAGAGAGAGAGACAGACAGACAGACAGACAGACAGACAGACAGACAGACAGACAGACAGACAGACAGACAGACAGACACACACACACACACACACACACACACACACACACACACACACACACCAGGAGCAATAGCCAGAGGTAGAGAGAGGCTTCTCTACAGAGAGAGAGAGGGATTATGTTCAAGCGTCCTGACATTCAGGATGTTATTAAACTTCAATGGGCGGAGCCACAGAGTT